>OY821521.1:98199353-98464410 GCA_963682025.1 Cordilura impudica
TTGACCTAACCCAATATAAAAAATAACATCTGATATACAATATTTTATATCTGCGGCTAGAATTTAATATCAATGCCATTCAATGGTTAATGCTTATTTGCTGTATCCAATTATGGTCTCACAGAAGTTGGATCCAAGACCCTTTCCCGAAACTCATGGTGCTTACTTGTTGTTTATTGTGTCCTAGACAATTAAATCATCTTTTTGTTTGGATTTAATAAACCCTAGTTTTTTATGAAGACTTTAAAATCTAAAAGAAATTTTAATTAAAAATTAATTTCATGATCTTGAAAATTAAAATGTAAAACAGAATTTTAATAAGCTTTTTCTACATCTCTTGAATGCGTTTTATATAATATATATATCCAAGTATTATAAATTGTTTATTTAAATACTCAATCACTAAGTTCTGTATTATTAATTTATAGTTATTTTCCATAGATATCGGTTCTTGAAATTAATTTTGTAAGGGTCAACGTGCATTGAATGGAATGTAATATAGAGATATAGAATTTTATTACTTGTTTAACTGAAGTTGAGGGAAATCGTGCAAGAGTGTATAAAAAGAAAAAAAAACTTACAAGGGACATTCAAATATTTATTGCTGTAAGGACAAAATGTAATAGGGATAAACTGCAAACAACAACTGTATGGGGTTAAGTAACATAAACAAGATTTGATCAAAACAATAATTAAACAAAACTTACACAGAATTGTATTGAGTGTAATATGATTATTGGCATTGGTATAAACAATTTTTTTTTACGAAATGAGTTGTGTTGGTTAAACATTAACATTATAATTAACGATTATTTTTTACTACTACTAATGAATACCCTCACAATTCATAATAAGAGTAGGATCCTTTTTAGGTGAATAAGCTTTAGCCTTTTCCGTTTCGGCCACTTGTATGGATCTATTTTTATTTATATTTATATTAAATTAATTTTTAAAAGAATACTAGCTGAATATAAAAATATGAGAAGCGAATTTCACTTCCAGATGAAGTATTGGATCTCAGTAATTGTCTAATAGGATCTATGAATTTGGATTGAAAATAAATTAATTTATAAACAAAATTGAGATCCAAATTTTGCTTGGAAATGAAAATTCGTAGTATAATTCCGAAGCTTACCTTAATTTTGTTTTAAGAGAATTAATTTCACGATTCATGGCTTCCTGACTTTCAATCATATCCTCACATTCACGTTGATATTTACGTTTTTGGGTCTTCTCTTTTTGTAATTCTTCTTCTGTTTCGTCTAGATTACGTTTAAGTAATTTCATGCGACTATTTAGCTGTAAGCAGAAGAATTTTATGAAAGATTAATATTGTAATCGTATTTTCCAAAGAAAATTAAAAAAAAAATCTTACTTTATCTATTTGTTCTTTGTATTGATCGGCATGTCTTCTTTCGTCTTCAATGTTTAAGCCCAATTCCTTGATCTTTTTCTCCATTTTACGGTTGGCCTTTTGTTGCAGGAGTCGTTCCTTACCCTCATTGTCGAGCTGCTCTTCCAAATTGGTAATTTTGGCTTCCAGTGTGGCAATTGTGGCCTTGAGTTTGGTTCTTTGCGATGTTTCGATTTCGGCCAGTTTTGCTTTCAGTTCTTTGTTTTGACGTTCCAACAGTGCTCTCGTATTTTCGTTCTTTTGGGCGTTCGACTTTTCTGTAGCCAATTCCGTGGATAATTGTTCATTCAACAATTGAGCCTTACGACTACGATCTAGTAATACCTCTGAGTTAGATTGTTCCTCTTCGAGTTCTTCTTCTAACGAAGCAATACGGGCTTCTAAACGACGCTTCTCATCAATCATAAGTGTTCCCTTGCTGGCATTAGATGCAATTTCTTCAGCCAACTCATCACGTTCTGTTTCGGCAGCACGTCGTGCTCTCTCAGAACTAGCTAAATCTTCGGTAAGTTGCATCACTTCAGCTTCCAAGGCCTTTACTTTACGTTCGGCTTCTTTGCTGGATGCTTGTAGTTCTTCCTTGGCCGCCTTGGCTTCTTCGGCCTCACGCAGAGCGTCCTTTACCTGAACTTGCAGTTTCTTGGCGTGTTTAAGGGCATCTTCTTTCACTTTGTTGTGCATTTCCATGGTGCTTTCCAGTTCTTTAAGATCACCTTCAAGTTTCTTTTTAGCAGCTACAGCAGCTGTACGTTGTTTACGTTCTTCATCCAATTCAGCTTCGAGGTCACGTAATTGTTTAACCAAACCACGACGTTTCTCTTCCGCCTGCTCTTCCTTAGCTTGAAGATCACGTTCGAATTGGGAACGCAGGGCTTGCATATTCACTTCTAATCGCAATTTGGCATCTTCGGTTAATTGAAGATCATCTTCCAATTCTTCATTTTGTGCTTTTAATTCAGCCAATTGGGATTCTAAGGCTCGTTTGGCTTTCTCCAATTCATGGACATTTTTGTCGGCTGTACCTTGAGTATTGGCCAGATCATCAAGCTCATTTTGCAGTGCCTTACGTTTGGTTTCCATATCCTCGATCTTGTCGTAGGCCTCATCGAGTTCGCGGCTTAATGAAAGCACCTTTGTTTCCTTTTCCCTAGCTTCGCGTTCGGCAGTATCACGTTCGGCGGCATATTGTTCAGAAATTGATTTTTCTTCTGCCAAAATTTTATCAAAGTTCTTTTGTTTCTTCTCCAAATCGAGCACCTGTAATGAAACATTAAACAATACAAAAAAATTAGTTTAAGAATTGGTGTTGTTTTGGTAACTGCCTTACCTTTGTGCGTTGTGCTTCCAATTCAATGGTGCAATCTTCCAATTCCGATTGAATCTTCTTTTTACTCTTGTCCAAACGATCATTTTGAGCCATCAACTCTTTAACTTGTCTTTCCAAATCCTCAATACTCTTATTTAAACGTTTCTTACCCTCTTCCAGTTCCTTAACTAAATCGGCATCTTCTTCGGCCTTCTTTTTAGTTTCCTGCATAGTGACTGTTAGTTCAGCCAATTTGCGTTCATAGTTCTTCTTTGTTTCTTCATCTTCTTCTAGCTGTTCCTGCAGCGCTTCTTTCTCTGATTCCAATTGACGTAATTTCGAACTTAATGATAATTTCTGGCGGGTTTCTTCCTCGAGTAATTGTTGGGTTTCGGCAAGTTGGGATTCCATATTGCTGGCAGATTTAACGGCGGTAGATGCCTTCATTTCTGCTTCTTCCAATTGGTTGGTTATATATTCGGATTCTTGTTGAAGTTTTGTGCATTTCTCTTGCAATTCCGAACGAGCACGTTCTACTTCAGCCAATTTCACCTGAAATATTAAATGATGATGAATTTCAAATTCAATTTCAACACAAATGTTGCACTGGGTCCACATAATACTAATTATAATTAAAATATACATAGATTTCATTAACAACTTGTGAACGATCGTAGCGAAAAATAGCATAGAGAATTCAAAATATGTAAATGCAAACCACAAAAAACCTTTTAAGCTTCTAACGAAGCGTAGTTGTTTACAAAACAAATACGTATGTAGTGTATTGTAAATTTCAAATCAATGAAGGAGATTTTGCGGTTAAGACTTTAGTAGAACAGGCGATGAACAGTGCAATTTCATTGACTGTCGTATATCATTCTATAATTACCTGCAATTCAGCTATTTGAGATTCGGCTTGTTTACGACGGCGATCATTTTCTTGGCGGGAACTATTTACACTACGCAATTCAGTGGCCAAATCAGCATTTTCGGCTTCCAAGGTACTCTTGGATTTTTCCAGCACCGCTTTGGCTTTGCGAAGATTCTCTAGTTGTTCATTGATACTGTTAAATTCTGAGACATGTTTATGTCTCATCTCAGCCACTATTGATTCATGATTGACGGTCTCTTCTTCTAGGGATTTCTTAAGCGAGGCCAATTCTTGCTCACGTTTGGAACGCAGTTCTTGTTGAGCTAAAATAACACGAGGGAACAGTTATGAAGAAAAACTAAAATAAAATAAATATTTTTTATTTACCAGCTGTTGTATCCAATGAATCCAATAGTTCATTCTTCAAAGCTTCCAATTCCTCACCCAAATCACGACGAATTTTTTCAGCCTTAGCTCTTGCTGCTTTTTCAGCTTCCAAATCTTCTTGAAGCTCCGCTAATTGGGATTCAATTTCCCTTTGAGCTTTTTGGGCCGTAGCTTTAGATGCTGATTCTTCATCTATGCGCATTAATGTTTGAGTAAGTTCTTCTTCACGTTTGGATAATTGCACCTGAAGCTCTTCAACTTGTGTGCGCCTCTCATTTAGTTGTTCCTTGAGATCAGCCATTTCCGTTTCGATTTTACGTTTAGTACGATCAGTTTCTTGCCTTTGCTGTTGATCCTTATGCATTTTTTCCTCCAATTCGGCAATGGTGGCTTCGTGTTTAGATTTCAATTTGCCCAAATGTTTGGCCTTTTCTTCTTCTTCAGCCAAAGTTTGAGAGAGATCGTTGGCTCTTTCCTCCAACAACTTCTTTTCTTTGATCAATTTCTGATTTTGATCGTCTGTCAGGGCAAGTTCTTCTTCGTACTTTTTAATTTTGCCATCAAGTTGCACCTTTTCCAATTGTAACTTTTGGCGAGCCGCTTCCTCCTCTTCCAATTGTTCCTCGAGGTCTTGAATGTTTAGTTCAAGTTTCTTCTTTTCTACACCCAACGATAAAACACGTTCTTCCTCTTCTTCAACGCGTGTTTCCAATTCTTGCATCATATCCTCGAGTTCTTGTTTGCGAGCCATCAGTCTGGAACGCGACTCTTCCGCTTCAGCACAAAGTTCAATTTCCGCTTGTAGCTGTTCGGCCAATGAGGTCTTCTCCTCCAACGCTTGTTGGTATTTGCGCTCATACTCTTGGGTACTCTTTGCGAGTGTGTCGAGTTTTTCGCGCACCTGCTTAAGCTCATCTTCTTTTTGAACGAGTTTCTCTTCTTGCTTCGTGACCTCGAGCAGAGGCTTGACTTTTGTGTACAAACGCCACCACTGCCAATTGCGTAACTTCAAATAGGCAGCACAGTTACGTTGAATAATACGTATGGCATTCAATTGTTGCAAACGCTTTTGATAGTTACGTCTGGCCAAGAAACCACGACAGAATGCCTGGAAGTTAACTATAAGATCGGTGATCTTGTAATCACGTTCTTCTTCGAGATGAGCTAAAACACCAGCGCGGAAGAAGATCTTCGACTGGCCGACACGGAAGAGGTTCGAGTCGAGTTCCAGAGCTTGGATCATTTTCTCGCAAGCCTTCTTGCCATCCATGAACCCCTTCGGTATGACATTGGGTGTAAGCAGCTCATAGCGTTGACGGAACTCCTGGAATGGGATACGATTGGGGAAGCCCTGGCGACAAATACGAATACCTTCGAGCACACCATTGCATCGCAACTGGTCCAGGACCAGAGGGGCATCAATTTTGCCAGCTCGTTTCTCATGATTGGGTATGATACAACGGACAAAGTTGGGATTGGTGTTGCGCAAAGTGTCCATAAGTTTAGCCAATTGCTCCTTGTACAAATGTGATACAGTACGGAACATACCCTTTCGGGTACGAGCTCCAAACTGGGTATCGGTAAGAGCTTGATGAGCCATGCCAACAATTTCGGCATCTTTCCAAATGTTGACTACAAATGGATCTTGCGAGTTTTGTAGCAGAGAAACAATATTTTCATTAAGAGGATCCATATTCTTCATCAACCACTTGGCAGCAGAATAATCCACCTTGCCGGCGTAGTGTACAATAGCATAATCGGCTACACCACGGAAATCTGTTTTCATAAACTTAGGATGCATTGAATGAGCAGACACCAATTTCTCGACGAATGTCTTATCTGTGGCCTTGGGGAACCAGCATTCCTCATCTAAAAGAGCCATAATACCACCAGGTTTATCGATCAAATCAATCGTAGGCTGGAGATCTAAACCGAAATCAATAAACTTCCATTCGATGCCTTCTCTCTGATATTCCTCCTGTTCCAGAATGAACATTGTATGATTGAAAAGTTGTTGCAACTTTTCATTTGTGTAATTGATGCATAGCTGTTCGAATGAGTTCAACTCGAATATTTCGAAACCAGCCATATCGAGAATACCAATAAATGAGGCCCCCTGACGTTTGGTACGATCCAAAGAACGATTAATGCGATTCACTAACCATTTGAACATGCGTTCATAACATGCTTTAGCTATAGCTTCCACAGCAAATTCAACTTGTTCTTTCGTCTGGGCTTTCGTCACAAAATCACGACCCACCTTTATGCGCGGAGTCAGGAAAGCTCTCGTCATATCCGTAATACTTAAACCCAGGAGATGGGCGATTTTCTGAGCCACTGTATTATCGGGCAAGGTAGCTTGATCGTTGTTGCGCTCCTGACGAAATTTCATGCAGCCAAATAATAGCACCGAACTTACAATACGGAATATCGAATTGAAATCATCGTTAGTCATGCCCATAATGTTCATCGATTTAACGGTGGCTTGATATTCGGCAAAATCATCTACACCGGGTACTGGCAAACTGCCATTAGATAGGAATGGATATGTTTTAATGTCATCTAAGATGAATTTTTCACGTTGTTCAGGCGTAGCGCCAGCGAGTAATTGATAGAAAATATGGAATGTTCTTTCGTCTTTGGCTTGACGAATGGCACGAGACTTTTCGAGTAAATATGTTTCGATATTGGCACCCGAAATATAACCCGAAGCATCAAAATTGATGCGTATAAATTTACCCTAAACAAACGAAAAACAAAATTAAATTAATTAACTTTTAAAATATGTAGTTTTTACTTACAAAACGTGATGAGTTATCATTTTTCACTGTTTTAGCATTACCGAAAGCTTCTAGAATTGGATTGGCTTGCAGAAGTTGTTGTTCCAACTCGCCCTAAATTATTCATAAAAGAAAAAATATTAAGATAAATAAAAATTAGTACAATTTGTTATTAAGAAAAATAAGCATTTTTAATTTTGTAACTAAGCAACAAAAAACATTCAATTAAGCAAATTTATTTATTTTTTAATTATTTGTGTTTAGTACCTTCTACTCTACATAATAGTACAGATGTTATTATTTACAAAAATTATAAATACTAAATGAAAGAAGAATTGTTAACAAACAATAAAACACAACATCATTATTGTTTTTTTTTTTTTTTTTTTTTATTAATTTGGAAAATACCTTGTAATATATACACCGACTCCCGGTATTTTCTGTTAATTTTGCATTTTCTATTTCTTGACAATGATTCTTTAAACATTCTGTTTCAGACATACCATGGACATTGCATTGAATTTTAAAGTTTTTCTTAACATTAACTTGCAAATTCTGAAAACAATTTTAATGATGAATGCATGTACAGAATTAACACATATTGAAATATAATAAAAAAAAAAATACAATACATGGATATTCTAAATCATAGACCATTATTATGGATGATCATCACAAAATCATTCAAATAATGAAATGTGACTCGTTTCTTGTTTTTTAAATCCGCACATAGGACTAATTCATTTAAATAACTAATCAATTCACGATTTTATTATAAATTTCAATTGCTGCAAATCCTATGACTGGTAATTATATATTCAACGATTAAAAAACCCTCGCATTGAAAATATCTATTATTTAAAATAAATGAAAACTTAACTTATTAATAACTGATCTCCTCGTCATAATTAATTTTTTTAAAATATAATTACAAAAAAAAAAAAAAAACGTTCTACATAAATCTAATCATAACCACAAACAAAATATTAAAAAAAAAATAAATAAAAAATCTCAACCCAAAACAAAATTGTATATAATTTATGAATCGCAATAGCTATTATTTCATACATACTTAAATACAATTAATAATGATACTTTACCGCAAGTGATCCTGCAGTACTACTCTAGATATTTTAGAATAAATAATGACACACAAATGATTTAGCACCACAAGAAGAAAACGTAAAACGTAACGTAGACAGACACAAGACGGCGACAATAAGAGGTTGAATGGTGGTAGAAGTTTACAATTACAATTAACAAATTTGTGACATACAAATATATGAATGTATAAAATTATTTTTATTAGTAGATAAACACAAAATATTTAAAAAAAAAAAAACAAAAATAACGTTGGTGATGTTCATAACAGTGGATACGAGTGATAATGGTAATGATAAAGATGGCGGGCGATTGTTTAAAACGAAAATTAATTACAAAACAGGGTTAAACAAATATTTAAAAAGGAGCGGATTTGTTTTAAGAAATATTTTTTGGATCTTAAGATATTATTTTACTTTCACTTTTTTATCATTAAACATAAAACAAATCTAAGATTTAATATAAGTATATTCTTAAAAAAACTTTTTATTTACAAAATGAATATAATTACACTCAACATTATTTAAATAAGCATAATGAAAATTATTTAAGCATATAACTTCAAAACAAACCCTTAAACCAAAAATAAAAACAAAAAAAATATCAAAAAAGGCTTGGTATAAAATTAAAATTAGAATAGACAAAACCAGAAAATACTTACAATAATTAAAGCCGGATGTGGTCCCTTTATTGGTGATTAATTAAAAAAAATACATATTGGATATTTATAATTTTGTGGATTGATACAAATTGTTTGCAGGATTTAGATTGTTGATTTTTTTTTTTTTTTTTTTTGTTGTGAAGGTGGGTGTTTTCGAATTATTGTGTGGAAACGTGTTGAATTTTGGAGAGAAAATAACGTGTATGTATTGAAGTTTAAATTTACAATTGTATTTACAATAACAAAATTTTTTTATATATTTTAGCATAATTTATGTTTTATGTTTGCAGCAACAACCAAATTATGTTTACAACAACCATAGTGTACAGGTTCATAATAAATATATCATTTGATTGTTTTTTTTTTATAAGGAGCGTGTTTAATTTTTTTATATTGCAGAAGTAAACATGAAAATAAAAAAATAAAAATAAATGAAAAATTAATCAATATAAAAAATTAAAATGTAATTAAAATAACACAACACATAATTATACAAGGTTACATCATATTGCAAATTACAATTGAAGTAGTTTTAACCGACCTTTTTAAATCCTACACCAATTTTGCAACATTTCGTTTGATAAGCAAGATTAATTTATAATAACTCAATCATAAACAATTGGAGTTAGACTGAATGTTTTTTTTTTATATGTAGATGTAGATATAGGGAGGATGCTTCATATGTGAATTTGACATAATGAACACACCATGGCTGCAGTGATATAGAGTTAATTTATAAAATTGAAGTTGAAACTTCAAAAGCCGCTTCGAAAAAAGTTAATTTACCTTCATTTTGTAAATTAAAAACAAGTAAGAAAATTATAGTCGGTCTAGACCGACTATACG
This sequence comes from Cordilura impudica, assembly GCA_963682025.1. Classification (NCBI taxonomy): domain Eukaryota; kingdom Metazoa; phylum Arthropoda; class Insecta; order Diptera; family Scathophagidae; genus Cordilura; species Cordilura impudica. The sequence goes on from OY821521.1 coordinate 98,208,720, forward strand.
ATACCCTATACCATAGCTTACAGACCCTATCTCTTCGGTTCAACTAAGTGGATATAGAAAATAAGCATAAACCAAATTTGAGTGGCACTATTATTAATTTTTTTGTTTACAGATATGAAGCAATATTTGTATGGGGACTAAGTCGAAAAACGGACCGATCCTGGCCATATTTGGTAAAGTCACTTATATTTTGAAATAATATATACAAACCAAATTTGAGAAAAAAAAAACTGTTCAATATTTTTGTTTTTTGATAGATTTAAGTGAATATCGGGAAGCAGCTTTATATGGCGCTATGACAAAGAATTGACATATGGGGTTTATTTTTGGACAACTGATAAATGGATGTAATAAACACACAAAAACCCAATTTGACCGAGATCTATATGATAATTTGGATCTTATGGCAATTTAAGTCGATTTCATAGGGTCATTTGTATGGGTACTAGGTCTGAACATGGACCGAATTTCACCAATTTCAATAGCGTTCATCCTATGGCCGATAAAATCTTATATACCAAATTTTATAAAAATATATTCGAATTATATCTAACGTTATCTATATTTTATTTCAGATAATCTGGAAATGTACCGAGGTGTACCATTACACAGAACGTCTTCAATATTTTAAACTCGTTGCATTACGTTGAATATGAATGCACTTTAAAACAATTTTTTATTATTTAGTTTATGTTACATGTTTTAGATGTTTTATTTTAATATATAAAAAATTGGTGTAGGATATAAAATATAAAATGTTTATTTCCAATATAAGTAGTAAACAAAGAAAATCTTTATACATATAAAAAAAATAACTTAAACACCTTTTTTATTTCATAAGATAAGATTAATTTTTAAATAGGTTTTGTGTTTATTTTTCTTTCTTTTTTTTGTCAATAAATTTTTTATCAATTGTTATCGTTTATTTTTTGAACCCAAAAAAAAAAAAAAAAAAAACATTTGTTTGTAATTTTTCAAATCAATACATGAATCATACAAAACTTAAAACTTATTTACACAAAATTTATGTTGTTTGCTTTCGAACAACCTCATTTAAATGTGAAAGAGACTATATTTAGTAATGGTGATAAAGTTAAATAATCGACATTAAGAGAAAATAAACAATAATTTGCTTTTGGACTTGATAAAGGTGATTGATTATAAAAATTCATTTAATAATCTTGAATTATATTGGAAAAATGACTAATTGAAAAGTAAAATAAAGCCTTAAATGCAAATTTAATATATTACTTTTTTTTTACTTTCAGTCTTTAATTTATTAACGATTTTATCGAAATTTGGAATTGTCTGTTCTGTTAAAAATGTTAAAAAGAAAGATGTTAATCTTTATATAATAAAACGTTGGTGCATTTGTATGTATCGAATAACCGCCAAAGGTTCAATTCAAGCTCTACTGTTTTTTATTTTATTTTTTATTTTCGACCCGATGGAATTATAGAACGTGGCACCTCTCATACAAAGTTAATATTTATCATAAAATAGCTAGTCTTAAAATTTTGCGTGAATTCATTAATGTGTATGGTCGGCCCAAAAATGGGCGGGATCGGACAGGAGAAAGTAAATATGTTCGGATTAATGAGCGCTGCATCTCTCATAATATGAAAATATATGATAAATATTATCTTAGAACATATCTAGAATGCTATAAGGAGTGTTTCGTTTAAAATTCGTAAAATCAAAGTAGACAATGGGTCAAACTGCTAGAAATTATACTTAAATTTTTAAAGCGGACTACTTAGTAACCCATGTTAAGTATGGGTTAAAAAATCACGGGTGACAAAAGTCTAAGGAAAGTAAAAGAAAGTCATAAAACTAGATTAAGGAAGTTGTACCTTGCTACATTGTTATGAATGATGAAAAAACGTACGTCAAAGCAGACTTCATTACCCTTCTTGGTCCTTAATGTTATACTGCTTTTGAAGGAGAGATACTTCCAGGTTAGGAAACTTATATTGGGGTTAAAAAGTTTGGTTCGCAATATCGTATCTGGTAGGAAGTATTAATGCATTAATTTCTTTTATGCAAACCCACGATGGATCCACTCTATTTCGGCCTGCTTTAGCTTTAGTTAATTTTTCTGGAACAACCTTAAATTTGCCCTGGCCATATTTTACTTAATTTGTTATGAAAGGCATCTACGTCCTACAATGTCGGCCAAGTGACACAACTTGAAAAAGAGTAAACAGACTGCCAATGAAATAAAAGATTTTGAAAGAAAATTTAGGAATCCCACCAAAGTCATAACAAATAACACTGTCAAAAGCTTGATGAAGGACATTCAGAAAAAAACTGAGAACGGAATGATCAGGAAAATATAATTAATATTATTTTTGTTTAAATATAATTAATATTATTTTTGTTTAAATTCTAAAATATCTTGGTATATCATTTAATAAGCTTTTGAAGTTTAATAAGCATGCATGGCAAGTGATAAAAAAAACATATAAAATTATTGGCACGTTTTCCAAAATTTTAGATAATAAAGATTTACCAATAAAAACAAAATTGTTATTATACAAAACCAGCATAAGACCTGTTTTTTTATATGGATTCCCAATTTGGTTTAATATATCAACGATAATTGTTAAGGAAATTTTAGAGCGTAAAGTTTTAAGGTGCATATTGGGAAATATTTTGAATCTTTCTCAAATATAACACCCATTGGCCATTATGTCGGTGATATTTTAAAGAGATTTATACTAAGAATATCTAATCATGAAAACAAATATGTTAAAGATATTTTTAATTCTCAACGACACTTTAACTGGACAAATATTAATTATTTGTCTCCTATTGGTTACATGAATGAAGAATGTACTCGCTCTGAGCTATCTGTTTATGTCCCAATTTTTATAGGAAAAGTACTCCTGGTACTCATAGGGGTTGAATTTACCCTTTCTAAATTTATTTTTAGTTTTGCGTTTGTTTTTGTTTTTTTAATTAGTATGTAATGTTAGGTTTAAGTTTTGCCGTTTTCTTTTCTGACAAAAAATGTCGCACTTTTTTTCCCCTTTTTTGGAAAAGTGTATTTTTTTATATATTCTGAATTAAGAGCAACCTTATATTATATATCAATCGAAAGGTCTCAAAGTGCTGTGTTCACAAATGCAAAAAAAATTTGATAATTATCCTCTTGGAAGTCATAGGGTGAAAATATTCAAAATAGGGGAACAATGAGGAAATATTCTCACACTATGACCTGAAGGAAGTCAACGGCTGGAATTTTTTGTGATTTACGAGGGCTCGACTTTGAGACCTCTCGATGATGTATAAGATAAGGTTGCTCTTAATTCAGAATATATAAAAAATTACACTTTTCGAAAAAAGGACAAAAAAGGGCAACATTTATTGTCAGAAAAGAAAACGGCATAAGTTTTAAGTTTATTTTAAGAGATACACTCTCCTGCTATGTAAGCCCCAGGAGCAAGGGCGTTGAAATTAAAATAGTTTGTTATACAATTTTCACTATATATTGAAAGCATGGCTGCAATTCAACAAATATTGTATTTAAGATATTACACTATAGTCCTAAGTTATATTTTATTATTGTTGCTGTATCATTATATTGTAGAAAAAAAGACTCAATAAATTTAAACTTTAAACTTTTTTGTTTAAATATAGTTTTCTGACTTCATTTTATAAAATTAAATAAAAAATATATTTAAAAAACAACATAGCCTACTATTTTACGAATTTGGAATGGAACAATCTTTAAAACAGTCTTTCCAAAGATACTAATATCTGATCTTGTTTTTTCATTTCTTACTATATTCAACTTTTCTCAATAAATTTTAAATTGTTCTTAAACCCTTTGAATTGTACTTTTATTTTTTCATCTAAATCTTTTTTTAATTTTTTTGATTACAACTATATTAGAATCTATTTTGAACTGAATTCTAATTTTAATATTGTATTTTACTTAAAAATGAACATCTAGATAAAGAGATGACCACCATTTCTTCTAGAGAACTTTTCGAGTTATATTCTCAGTTAGTTTTTTTTAAATATGACATAAATTTTTACTGATAGGAGACCTAAGGACTATAATGAATCTTAATCTTATTTACGATGGCTTTTATTTTTTTGTTCTTTAAAAAAAAAAAACTTGTCATATTTTTAGAATAATACTCGTATTTGAAAAAATAAACAAAAGTGTTTTAAGACTCTAAACTTTAGTCTTATCTTGGCAGTTAAGTAAGAAAAATGTGTACATATTATTTACTCGTTTGTTTTCACAAGGCATACCATACCAAAACACAATAAATATAACATCAAGAATATTTCTAACATGAGTCACATTTACTTCAACAAAAGGTGTCTGTAAAAACAAAACAGGCATTTATTTCAGAAGACAACAAAAAATATACCATATAAAGAAAAAAAATTGGCACAAAAAAAATATGTACAAACATGTATATTCAATATTTAAGTTGAGTTTGAAATAAATAAATAAGAAAAATATAAGTAATTTATTAAAATATGACAAATTTTTATTGAAATAAATTTGAAAACAAACTATTGCTCTTTTAGTTGTTTTTTTTATACTAATAGTGCCGATAACAAGAGGGTGAGCAACTTTGAATATATTCCATATACAATTGTATAGGCTTAATTCCCCCTTCTTAAAAAAAAAAAACGACAACAACAAAAACATTATGCTGTAAATGACGACAATGGTAATGTCGATGATTATGTCGATGTGCTATGATAGTGTGCCAGGCATCATGTCTAATAATAATTGAAAACAATTTTTAAATCACATAGTGGCGGCCTTCTAAAATTGAGCATACACAAAAAATAATTATCACTGTTTTTTGTAATATAGAACTCCCATTGTGTTATATATATACATATATGTATATATAAGTATATATATCTTTTTCTTTGGAATCAATATAGAAAGAATAATTTAGAGTGGAAAAATTTAAATACGCACCAAAGTGCGTTTTTTAATATATTTGCCTTTAAAATCATAACTTAGAATACTTTTCTTTAAATAGTTTTAAAAGCACCACTTGAAATAAATTATGTTAAAAATAAACAAAAGGATTAATTAAAAAACATTTCTATTTTTATTTAAATTACACACGTCCACTGAATTTGATAAAACTCCAGGCCCTAGGACCAAAGTATAATTTTCTAAAGGTCTATGACGTGCTGAAGCAGAATCCCATCAGGTATTTTCGAAATCTAAAAAAAAAAAATAATAAATAAAAAATAATAATAATAACACTGTATTTGGGACTGTAGTGCGTCGCGAACACATTATTTTACACAAAACTTGTTAAGGCATCTGAACGATCTACTCTTCCCCTTTAATATACTTCTTGAATTTTTTTTTACCGGATATCTAAGGAGTGAAATCAAAAAAATTTTAACACACGTTTTTCCTCTTAACTTTGTTTGCAAGCATTGTTTGCATTTTGTTTTTCGATCAAGTGTCTTTAAAAAATATGTCAGCAATAATGTTTAACGACATTTGTTGTTAGTTTGAGTGATGAAATAAAAGAACGTGCTAAACTTATTAAATATTTTCAACAAAATCCAACTTGGTTTTTGGCCAAAGAATCAAAGGTCTAACATCAAACTGTCTGCAATATTATTAGAAACTATCAGAAGAATTTGACCATGGAAAGGAAATATGATTGGGAAGAAATAGAGGTTCACATGATGTTTATAAGGCCAAGAAAATAGAAAGCAATTGAAGAGCTTCCAGCACATGCGTTGGAAAAGCAGCCCGGTTAGCTCAGTGCTCGGGATATTTGGTATGAAAAGTTAGAGCCAATGATAGTTTGAAAACATAGAAAGTCCAAAAATTTTCAGGCTGGAATGGCCAAAAACAGAGCGGAGAAATTGAAATAATGTTTTCATAAGAAAATTCTCCTGCATAATGGACGACAAAAGCGTACATATGTACAGGCAGATTTTTCTTTGCAAAATTTGTATGTTGCTAATGCTCGCCGATATGCTGAAGATAATTTAGGACCCAAAAGCAGACGAAATTTCCTCAAAAAAATAGTTCCAGGTATGGCAAGCAATATGCAGTTGCCGCAAAAACATATCATTTGTTACAGCGGGCTCCATATACATATGTATGTATAACGAAATTTGTATTAAGAAGAGTTTGCAAAGCAGACTCCTTCCTTTCATAAACCAACACAACGTGGACATATATTTTTGGATCCGGCCTCAGAACTTCGCAAATTAAATTAAATTAGATTTTTTTTAATAAATTAAAAAAAAATTTGTATTAAATTTTTTTAATTTTTTTTTTTTTTTTAATTTTTAACGTTAAATTTCATGATATGGAGAAATTGAGTTTAGATTCGGATTCATCGTGCCAAGGACCTTTAGAAAAGTATACTCTGATCCCAGGGTCTAAGAAATGAAGGTATGTGTTATTTTTTTCCGATATTGTTAAAAAAAACTTGTTTGAAGACATCTGTTTCGTTTTTCCAAAATGTACCTTAGCTTAATTTTTCTTAGTTAAATTTAGATTAAAAGCAATATTAACCACAAAACCATTAAAAGGCTAATAAGTTAATTTGAACTAGTTGATAAACGAATTTTCGATGTGAAGAAAAACACGGGCTCTAGGGACGAGTTCACGTATCTCAGCAGAACACTTCCCATTGTAATATCTATAATACAGTGTAACACAGCAACATTCCGACAATCCTCCAGTATGTCAATAGAGTTGGTTAATATACTGTAATTGTTAGGTAACAACGTCCCTTTTCTACACGGTCCAGAGGCTTCAAATAGACTGTGCAAGGTGAAAGCTTCTTTCGTCAACTAAAAAATATCTTTATTCCATTGGAAATCACATTAAATGTTCATGTCCAGAACATCAAGTGTGTCTGATTCAACAATATCTACAACATCAATTGATACAGACGACATTGATAACTCCATGACCCGTCTATGTGTCAATAAACAACATTAGATCTTACGTGCGTTCGACCCTATTAACTCCACCCCACTCACAGATTGTCAAAGAGTCTTGATTGAGTGTCATTCATATATTGCCTCATACTCCAATCTCCCTAAGGCTTGATCTTTGATCGAAGGAATATTGCCTGGTTTTCAGTATGTCATTATAAATGTAAATTGTTGTCAATTATTGTCAGTTGTATCAAAACGGGTTGTAATATCTTGTCATTTGCAACCCTGGCAACATTCGACATTTAAAATGAAATTGCCAACATGTCGGTAATTTTTTTTTTGTTTGACACCCGGATTTTTTGTTAGTTTATAAGATGTAATGAAAACGTCATTAATAGAAAATTACGAGATGTCAGTTGAGGCAATTGTTTATTGTCAGTTTATATGACATAGTGAATACCAGATTGCTGTCGTCTGCAAAAGCGTGAATAGTATTGCAAGGTTGACACAAAAGGTGATTAAGAAAAATTAAAAATTGTGAAGGAAACAGTTCATAATAGATAATTGACATGAAGAATGTTCCGACGGCAGACTTCAAACAAAAATCGGAAATTAACGAGAAATTGATGTCGATAACTCTAAAGAAGTTGCTAATTCTAAAATAAATATTTATTTCCTTTACAAATATCCAAAGCATCCCCATAAACGATGGATTGTATATCCGTAATTCTCATATTATTTCAATTCTTTTCGTTTTCAATGGATAACCGAACTGGATGTACTGCCAGGCTGTAAAATCTACTGCAGTTAGTTCTGATAATTTACATCTAAAATTTTTAAAATAAATTATCCCTCAACTGTTACGTCAAATTGCCCATATTTTTAACAGTATTATATGAATAGGTGTTTCTCCTCAAAATTGGAAATATGCTAAAATTTTACCATTTCTAAATTATATATTTTTTTTTTAAGAATATTATAGTCGGTCTAGACCGACTATACGATATCCTATACCATGCGTTAGATATGTAAATAAGCATAAAGTATTGTTTTAATTTTTTTTTTGCTGCATATGAAAAAGTTCATATCGGATGCTATATCTTTATGAGGACTAGGTCGAAAAATGGACCGACCCTGCCCATATTTGGTAAAGTCTCTTATATTTAGCAAAAACATATACAAACCAAATCTGAGAAAAATCTGTGGAATATATTTTTTGACGGATTTAACTGAATATCGGGAAGCAGCTTTATATGTTGGCTATGACTAAGAATTGTCCTATAGGGTTTATTTTTGTACTACTAATTAACGGTACATCCAAAACTTGTGCAAACCCAAACAGAACGAGATCTATATGATAATTTGGATATTGTGACAATTTAAGCGGATCTCATAGGGGTCATTTGTATGGGGTCTAGGTATGAACATGAATCGATTTGCACCAATTTCAATAGGGTTCATTATATGTCTGATAGTTTGATTACAAAGTTTACATGGACATAAAAACAGACGGACGGACGGACATTGCTAAATTGACACAGAGATTCAGAGTCGATCGGTATAATAAAAGATGGATCTAGGTCAAACATCGCAGAGTCATTGTACCTTAACCACATAGTGGTATATGGTACAAAAAGAATATAGTCCTACAGCTATCCTACCACAATTGTAACAAGTAAGAAAATTATAGTCGGTCTACACCGACTATACGATACCCTATACCATGCGTTTAGAGACCCTATCTCTCAGGTCCAACTAACTGGATATAGAAAATACGCATAAACCAAATTTGAGTGGGATTGTCATTAATTTTTTCGGCTGCAGATATGAAAAAGTTTATATCGGATGCTATATCTATATGGGGGCTAGGCCCAAAAATGGACCGATCCTGACCATGTTTGGTAAAGTCTCTTGTATTTTGCAAAAATATATATAAACAAAATTTGAGAAGAATCAGTGCAATATTTTTGTTTTTTGATCGATTTAAGTGAAGATCGGGAAGCAGCTCCATGTGGGGCCTATGACTAAGATTTGTCCAATAGGGATCATTTTTGGACTACTGATTAAAGGATGTAATATATACATACAAACCCAATTTGACTAAGATTTGTATGATAATTTGGATCTTATGGCAATATATGTTGATTTTATAGGGGTCATTTGTATGGGGGCTAGGTCTGAACATGGACCGATTCTCACCAATTTCAATAGCGTTCATCCCATGGCCGATAAAAGATTAAATACCAAATTTCGTCAAAATATATTCATATTTGCGACCTGCAGTTTGATTACAAGCTTTACATGGACACACAGACGGACGGACGGACATCGTTAAATCAAATCAGATAGTGATTCTGATTCGATCGGTATAATTAAAGATGGGTGTAGGTCAAATATTTTAGGTTGTTACAAACAGCAGCACAAAGTCATTATACCCAAACCACATAGTGGTATAGGGTATAAAAAGTACTTGAAAAGTCATTGGGTAAGGAAACTTCTTCAAGTTGAGACAAAGCAAATTTCGGAGAATTTAATAATGTTTGATCAAATTTTGATAATGAAATCTATATAGTGGTTTCAAACATATCTTTAAATAAAAATACACACTTTGGAACTTCGATTGTTGTTTGAGGAAATGTTTGGGAAAAGTATAGGACCAAAAAGCAATTAAAATTCTTCGTCTGCCAATCGTTATTAAGTAGCACCGGAATCTTCAATATGAATGTTTGCATGCAAATAATATAGTCTCAAACTCCCCAAAATGTTGTAAGCTAGGGCCTAAAAAGGTACTGGGCTTAAGTGAAAAGAGAGAAATAATATAAAAGTAGGGAAAAATTGTAATGAAATTGAAGTTTTAATTACAAAAAGGAAACAAATTTTAGGTCTTACTAGCTAAATAAAAATAAATGAAATAAAAGTTAAATTTTTATACTCAAGAAAGTTGATGCTCTTTTGTAAAAATATCGGGGTACAAACACAAGTTAATTTGTAGTGATGTTAAAATTGTTAAAATTAAAACGTTTTAAAATACTTGATGGAGATCTATACATAAGAATATGCTTGTATGTATCTATAGGTATGTACGTATGACCCATATGAACTAAACTAATTTATTTGTTAAAAATCATTTTATTTCCATCCATTCATTCATCAGTCTGTCATCATAAGTAAATTAAGTAGCAGTTGTTTTTGATGCCTTATTATTCTCTCAATTAAGCGTTTAATTACTTACTACTCGTACAATATTTGTAACATACCTCTAATATCTCTATACTCGTATGTGTACAATATTAAATTTAAGATGTTGAAAAAAAAAAAAAATAAGTTAACAATTTGCTATGATTTTATTTATTTTACATTCAAGTACATAAAAAACAAGTTCATTGCAAATTTCAACACATGAAAAACAAACAACAACCAATAACAATTGGCTGTCAAAAGCATATTGTACATATGGCATTTTTAAAGGCGCATGCGTGCACGTCAAATGTCAATAAATTTTAATTGAATGTTTTTTATACTGTGTATTACTTTGTTGACAGCGGTTATGAGAAAAAAAAAACTCAATTTATTTAAACATAAAGAAGTTTTAACCAAATTTGTAAACTAAGCAACTTAGTTTTCAATTATTAGCCAAAAAAAAAAAAAACACTAAACGTAATCGTTCAAGCTTATAACTTTTTTCCCATATTAATGTTGAAGTGAAAAAAAAAATTGCAAATTTTCAAGAACAAGTTTCCTTATTAGACAAGGTTTTTTTTTGTCAATTTAATATAAAAAATAAAAAATAGAAGCTTTAATAATATCATAATCAATTATGGCTGTTTGATCTGTTACTTATATTTTGTATGAGATTAACAACTTTTTTTTAAATTCTATGTGTAAATTGTTCACTATATATGGGTATGGTTTATTTAACTAGGTGACACCAAAGGAGAAACATTTATTTTTGTACAAATTATGAATAATTGACGTTTCTTTTCAAGGAAGAATTAGTATGCAATGTTTTCAGATTTTATATGACCTAGACTTTTCGATATATTTACATCAGATTCGTGATATTGATATTTTTGATATTATTCATGCTAAATTTGAAAACGGGCACCAGTTTAAAAAAAAACAAGTAAGAAAATTATAGTCGGTCTAGACCGACTATACGATACCCTATACCATGCGTTTATATACCCTATCTCTCAGACCCAACTAACCGGATATAGAAAATAAGCGTAAACCAAATTTGAGTGGAATTTTTATTAATTTTTTTGGCTGCAGATATGAAAAAGTTCATATCGGATGCTATATCTATATGGGGACTAGGCCCAAAAATGGACCGATCTTGACCATGTTTGGTAAAGTCTCTTGTATTTTCTAAAAATATATACAAACAAAATTTGAGAAGAATCAGTGCAATATTTTTGTTTTTTGATAGATTTAAGTGAAGATCGGGAAACAGCTCTATATGGGGCCTATGACTAAGAGTTGTCCAATAGGGATCATTTTTGGACTACTGATTAACGGATGTAATATATACATACAAACCCAATTTGACTAAGATTTGTATGATAACTTGGATCTTATGGCAATATATGTTGATTTCATAGGGGTCATTTGTATGGGGGCTAGGTCTGAACATGGACCGATTCGCACCAATTTCAATAGCGTTCATCCCATGGCCGATAAAAGATAAAATACCAAATTTCATCAAAATATATTCATATTTGCGACCTGCAGTTTGATTACAAGCTTTACATGGACACACAGACGGACGGACATCGTTAAATCGAATCAGATAGTGATTCTGATTCGATCGGTATAATTAAAGATGGGTGTAGGTCAAATATTTTTGGTTGTTACAAACAGCAGCACAAAGTCATTATACCCAAACCACATAGTGGTATAGGGTATAAAAATGTTTTTGTTAGAAATTCCAAAGCTTAAAGTTGGCCGTCTTTTGTCGAAACAATTATTACAATATTTAATTTAATCACTGATGAAGGCATAATGCCAGAAACTTCTGATATTGAAGTCTGACAGGTTGGCAATGTCTTCACTGGTTCAATAGTGACGCCAGTATTTGTAAACAATGTGAATGTGGTGCTTTTAATAATATCTAATTTTGTTGAACAAACAAGTTCAAATAAATTTTGTTTGCAAAAACATTAAGAATGTTGGAGAAGGCCTTTGGTAACCAGGCTATGTCGAAAAAAATGTTTACAAATGGTACAAACAGTTTTAAGAAGGCAGCGAAAGCGTTGTAAGAAAAGAGCGTTCAGGAAGAAAAAAATAAACAACTGATGAACAACACGTCAGGGAAAAATCGACGATTTGCAATTAGAGATTTTGCTGATACCTTTGACATTTCAAAGGTATCAGTCAACAACGCTATTTTAATTGATATTTTGGGCCCCAAATGCATCAAATGCCGGTTGGTTCCAAAAACACTACATTAAAAACAAGTAAGAAAATTATAGTCGGTCTAGACCGACTATATGATACCCTATACCATGCCCTATCTCTTAGGCCCAACTAACTGGACATAGAAAATAAGCAAAAACCAAATTTGAGTCTGATTTTTATTAATTTTTTTGGCTGCAGATATGAAAAAGTTCATATCGGATGCTATATCTATATGGGAACTAGGTCCAAAACCGATCCTGATCATGTTTGGTAAAGTCTCTTGTATTTTGCAAAAATATATACAAACAAAATCTGAGAAGAATCAGTGCAATATTTTTGTTTTTTAATAGATTTAAGTGAAGATCGGGAAGCAGCTCTATATGGGGCCAAAGGGATCATTTTTGGACTACTCATAAATGGACGTAATGAATGCATATAAAACCCAATGTAAGTAAGATCTATATGAAATTTGGATCTTATGGCAATTTATGTCGATTTCATAGGGGTTATTTGTATGGGGGCTAGGTCTGAACATGGACCGATTCTCACCAATTTCAATAGCGTTCATCCCATGGCCGATAAAAGCTTATATACCAAATTTCGTCAAAATATATTCATATTTGCGACCTGCAGTTTGATTACAAGCTTTACATGGACACACAGACGGACGGACGGACGGACATTGTTAAATCAATTCAGAAAGTGATTCTGATTCGATCGGTATAATTAAACATGGGTCTAGGTGAAATATTTTTGGTTGTTACAAACAGCAGCACAAAGTCATTATACCCAAACCACATAGTGGTATAGGGTATAAAAAAAGACTATCACATCTCTGACAGAGTATCACATATCACAGCCACCATATTCTCCTGATTTAGCACCGCGTGACTTCTGGCTAGGCTATTCAATTAACTCTGGGGAGCCCGTTTTAAATCGATAGAGGAGATAAAAGTAGAATCGCTATCTTTGAGGACAATGAAATTGGTTTGGAAGAATAAATAAAGATTTTATAACAAAAGTAATCTTTTAATTTTAACACAGTAGTATTAGACTGTACTGAAAAGTTTTTGAATGAATTACAAACATTTGGCGGTTTACGATTTTAGTTAAAAGTTCTTGAGCATTTTTCAAGGCCAGTAGCATCTGTTTCCAATTTAATTATACATTTTTATTGTCAATAGCTTACATGCATAACATATAAACCTCTAAAAAGTTTAAGGTTTCACATTTTCAGAGCCAAAATTCGAATCAAATCGAATAAGTTTTTTTCTGGGCCTATTCGAATGAGCCGTATAAATTTTGTTTTTTCGAAAATTTTTTTAAATAATAGTAAAATATATTAAAGTATATTAATGCTACTTAAAACAACAAACTGCAAGCTTAAAAAATTTGTGTTTTTTATTATATTTAATAAAGTTTTGTAAAGCAAACTGTTTAGAGGAATATCACGTTTTATATAGCAAAAATTAAATAAAAGAATTAATACAATCGTGATTACATATTCACATACTAAATTTATAGACTTTCTTTGTTTGACGACCACATTGGATAAAAATAATTAATAAAATTATTAAATAATATTGAAAAACATATGAAAATATACTTATAAAGGCTTATAAAATAAATTATTGTTGTGGTGAACTTACCGCACCAGAACCTTTAGGTTTTGAAGCCGCCACATACGCTAAATACTGTATAACTTTTTTAGTATTTTCAGTTTTACCAGCACCAGATTCACCAGTACATAAAATTGATTGATCTTCACGATCTGAAAATAAAAATGGTTACAAAGAATGCGTTTAATTGATATTTCAAATAAAAGTAATAGGTAAAAGATAAACTATGTTCCATTTAGCTTTATTTAACTTATTTTGCACTCTTCAACTTCATTAAGACCATATTACTTTAATCTGTATATGGAATGTATACAAGTATATTTATGATCATCACTGACAGATTCCGTAACACTGTATGATTAATTTTTAATGTCATAAAATTATAAATTATACGCCTAAATGTTAACATAAGCAGCATATAAAGCATTTTTTCACTGTCAAAACAATCATAAACTAAAATGTAATTTAAAGTTGCTTTTCTAAAAATACTGCGCACATAAAAATTGAAACATAAATAAATTGCAATAACTTTTAAATAAAACAACTGATTTTAATAATAACTACAACTAATTGGAATGTTATTTAAATTAGCATATACTTATTATTTTGCAAAATATATTGTTTTGTGTGAATATTTAAAGTTTTTCGGGAATAACAACTATAAGTACTTTCGTTTTCTGGACATAGACCATTTCCGAGCAAAAAGTGTTGTATTGTTGTCGACTTAATTTGTGCTCTTCAACACCTTTTTTCCAATATCTTTCTATGGGCCTTTGTACTGAGTTGTTGGATGGTACGAAATTGATTTTTTTATACCATTCAACAGCTGCTTTGCTGTAATGACAAGATGCAATATAAGGAATGGAAGTAGTCTCTTTTCCAAACATTTTTTAATGTACAAATCGGTATTAATCATATTGGTTGTCACGTACAAATTTATTCTTGTAAATTGTTCACAGGCATTGATTAAATTATGCTTTTGTCAGCAAGTTCTTTTGCCTCAATATTCTTCTTGGAGTTTCCATCTGGCTGCATCTGAACCTTTTTCGATTTGAGTCCTCGTCCTTTTTAAATTTTTTACTGCTTTTCTTCCTTCAAATATTTGGATTTTTATTAAATATTGACAATTTTTCTAACCTTGTTAGGGTCAGAATGGACATTTTTCTGCAATTTCCTTCGCTTTTCTTAACAGTAAGCTGTTCGTTATAATTTTGAATAATCCGGCAAACCGCTTGCCGAGAAACTATTAACTGTTTTAAGTCCGTTTCAGATTTTATACAAAATTCTAATAATTTAATAACGTACTTTTCCTTTACAATCCATTTTAAAGCAAAATAAATATTAAATAATAATGATAATATTTGTGGTCTTAATCGATAACCGCCTAAGTCGACTTAAGACCTATTTGAGTTATATATGCTATCATATTCTACTAACAAAACTTTATATTTACGTGAAATCCCCATTTCTATTACAATGTTTTTTTAAAAAGATATTAATAAAAACATATTGACCTAAGTCGCAATGAAGCCCCATTACGTTTATATAAAAAATTATTTTTCTCGAAATCATGCTTTTCGAATTAGACGGTTAATGCTTGTGACCACAGATATATTTAAAATGCACTTTAAGTTAGATTCAAATATTTATTAGTGACCTAAATTTTGCAGAATTTGAGATTAATAAATTTTTGAATTAATAAAAAAGTTTGTATTGAAAATTGTGTAGTTTTATTTTGATCTAACTTCATAAACAAATAAACGAGATATTTACAATTTAATTGACAAAAACTAAGACACGCACATTTAACTGTTTTAGCGACGATTTCAAAAACAAAACACTTTAATTAAGATACACTTTGTGACTTTTTGTTTCTTGAATTTACTATTGAAAAAAAATTGTGTGTTCGTATTTTCGAATATTTTGGTTGCACAATATTAATTATACAATACAAGCTTGAACTGTGCAGGTGTATAGAAAATCTTAGGGTTTTTAGAATATATCGCACCTGTACCTCTAAAGTGAGTCAACTCAGAATTTTTCAATTTTCACTTTTTGCAAGAAAACGATACACAGAGGTCGTATATCTATCCACTGTAAAAATCTTACATCGATTTTTCTAGTATTTCGCAAAAAAAAAAAAAAAAAAAAAAAATACAGTTTTAACCCTCTTTGTGTTATAAGAGTAGCTGCTTTAGAATCCACTAAAAAGACATATTTTGAGTTCCACCCAAAAAACTTGTTATTTTTGATGATCACTGAAAAAATCGCAAAAACAACTACTGTTGTATACTTATTATTCGCAATTCTTTACAACGAAACAACTGTTTTTAAATTTTATAGTAAATATTAAAAAAAAAAAAAAACCGTTTTTTGTCTCTGCTGAAAATTTGTAAATTTTGAGTTGACTCACTTTAGAGGTACAGGTGCGAAATGATATTTTATATTAACCCATCTAAGAACAAAGTAAAGCCATCAATATAATTTAATTATATACGATTTATTTCATAAACACATTTTTTTATTATTTTTATTTAATTTTATTTGATTATTTTCCAATACAACAAGGTTTACAGTCTTATAATTAAAATAATAGATAAAAGTAAATTAATGATAAATACATACATGTATAAATACTCAATATAACAAATTTAATTTAATAATAAAAAAATGGTTAATACATATAGAATATAAAACGAAATATAAATAAAAAATATTACAAAAACAAGAGTAGTAAATTCGGGTGTGCCGAATATTTGATACCATCCACCCGTGTTCTAAACAGAATATTATAGCCAAGGTTGTCAACACTAGGAGACAAAAGACTTGATTTCAAATTGCACACATTTTTGGTTGTTTGTTTATTAGCGATGCATACAGATTTTTAATGACTTTGTGCTGCTGTTTGTAACTACCAAAAATATTTGACCTAGACCCATCTTTTATTATACCGATCGACTCATAATCATTTTCTGATCGATTCAGAATAATTTTCTGATGTCCGTCTGTCCGTTCGTCTGCCCGTCTGTGTCTTGTAATCAAACTACAGGTCGCCAATATGAATATATTTTAATGAAATTAGGTATATAAGCTTTTATCAGCCATAGAATGAACGCTATTGAAATTGGTGAAATTCGGTCCATGTTCCGACCTAGTCCCCATACAAATGACCCCTATGCAATCGACTTAAATTGCCATAAGATCCAAATTATCATATAGATCTCGGTCAAATTGGGTTTGTGTGTGTTTATTACATCCATAGCCCCCTTATAAAGCTGCTTCCCGATTTCCACTTAAATATATCAAAAAGCAAAAATATTGCATAGTTTTTTCTCAAATTTGGTTTGTATATATTTTTTCAAAATATAAGTGACTTTACCAAATATGGCCAGGATCGGTCCATTTTTCGACCTAGTCCCCATATAAATATAGCTTCCGATATAAATTTTTTCAATATCTGCAGCCAAAAAAATTAATAACAATGCCATTTAAATTTGGTTTATGCTTATTTTCTATATCCACTTAGTTCGACCGAAGAGATAGGTCCTGTAAGCGATGGTATAGGGTATCGTAGAGTCGGTCTAGATATCTTTACATTTTCGTATATCATTCCTCACCTATACGGTCTAGAGCAACAGAGTTCAATACCATAGTACTGCAGATTATGAAGAACATTTTAAGCCTAAGTAGTGAGACCTATTCGATCTTTTGCGGATAGGAAAATGCTTTCAACAGACAGACAGACGGGCATCGACAGATTGTCTTTTCGTTTTATAAGGATCAAGAATATACATAGTTTATCGGTTCCTCGAAATTTATTTCGATTATTTTCGTTATTAGTCATTATCAATAAATTTTCTGGTTTCTAAATTAGAAATTGAATAAAATAAACTATACATAAAAGAAAATTGACAAAATATAGTTGTCCTGATTTAAACACGGCTGTCTTAAATCGGTTAATTAGATTTCCAACTTTTTGGACGGTCTTTTACATATTATAATTTTTTCCTTTTAAATCTGACTTTTCAACATTTTCCCATATAAATACAAAAAATCTACCGCTTGCTGCAATTGTAGCCAAAGGATTTTCAAAATATGTTGTTGTCATCGCTTTGCTATTTAGCGAAAAACTAAATACATAGGTGTTTGGTTTTACATTTTTCAGACATCAGAGAATTAGAAAATCAGCTGTATTTTTTTTAGTGCTCGCATTAAGCTAGATATTTATTTTCAAACTTAAAAAACAAAACCTAAAATAGCTTTACTTGAAAATCAATCATTTTAAGAACCGTTTTAGAATCGATAATGAACAAAATAAATATATAAGAGTATTCATGAAAAATCAACAATCAATCAATAAAAACTATTGATTTAATTGTCAAACTAATTTATACTCGTATTAAAATTTTTTTGGGGATATGTAGGCTAGTTAGTTTAGACATAATTTTTTTTCCTGTACAGATGATTTCAATGATTCGTAATCATTATTGCCCGAAGAAGGCTAAAAAGTTATAAGCCAAGTGAAACTGATGACCATACAGTTTTGGCCTAACAAGTCAACATATAAATATTTATATATGTTGCAATTGTAAAAAATGACTCATAGGGAGTTGATAAAAAAAAAACAGTTCGTATCATTTACAACGGATGGAGTTGTATCTGTTATACATTTTACATGCACTGGACGAATGACTCATAAAAGAATTTAATAATTTTTAAGTGAAATTTTAAGAAAGTCGGGGTTATCGCATTTTTCTTTTCTTTTTATAAGGAATGAAAAACAGTGCAATAAAAACTGGAAGTTAATTATTAACACTTTAGGGGGAGGCTTTCTTTGTTAATAAAATTATTGATTTTCGGTAAACAATTAAGACATGTTTGTTTTTAGGTTTGCGTGTTACTAGAAGATAAATACTTATTAAGATTATAATCAATTACTTAATTTGGATTTGTAAGATATAAATGAACCGGCCTCTTAAGTTACTATTCGATAAACACCAAAAAGAAAGAGATTTAAGACAAATATAAAATAAGGAAATGAATGCACAGACACACCCAAAAACATTTTATAAATTGGAGAATTTTTGAGAAGGTTTATTTATAATAAAATATATATTTAAAATAGTGATACTCTTGATAAGTTTTTAAATTTGCAACAATATTTAGAAAAATAAATAAATTTTAATTGTTTAACGTAATATTTTCATACACACATACATATATCAATTTATTTAACGAATTTCAATTTTTAATAAATTATATTAATGAAATATTTTTCAAACTCGTTATCTCTTTTAAACAGTTCATTAATCTTTATGAATTCATTTAACTTCGTAATTATGTATTTGATAGACATATTTTTTTTTGTTTTTTAATATAAAAGTTTAGTTTAATGATGAGGTTTTCTACATCAGATTTAGTATTTTAACTCTCTAACGATGTATGGATATACAAATTTTTTATGGGACAAAAAAAAAAAGTGATTGGTGAACCAATTAAATAAAAACCTAGACATATTTTATGACGAATCCCAAAATATTTCGACTATACTGATAACCGTTTAAAAATAGCTATTTTTTATGTATATAACAATAGGTTAGGCAATTTTGCAAATGTTTAATTTGATTTAAAAGAGATTCAAGAATTCTTCAATTATGTATCAAAATATTATGAAAACTATTATGAAATAATTTTGTAAATGAAGAGCTTATGGCTATTACTTGATAATAATTTATTGTTATATAGTTATCCATTAAATAAATAAATAAATAAATTATGAAAATCGCCAACAATTTTAAGATCATGTGATTTTAAATTCATTTTTTTTTTTTTGGGGGGTTTTTAAATACAATTTTCATGAAAACGTAAATAACATTGTATTTTCTTTATCAGTTTTCATACCCTTTACACCACTGTGCAGAGGGTATATATCAGCTTGTCAATCCGTTTGTATCTCATCGAAATAAATTCTGGAGATCCTATACACTATATGTTATATGAAAACTTTCTCCTGTCTGCAATAGGTCGAGTGAGTCGCACTTCTTAGGCTTAAATTTTCGTCATAATCTGCAACAGTTTGGTATTGAATTTCGAGCCTCTTTACCAAAAAGGCGAGGAATTACGTACGAAAATGTTGAGATAGTCCGATAAAATTTCATATGAAAAACTATAAATATTGAAAAATATTTATACGTAATAGAACATGTGCATATACTCTAGGGCGGGTCGATTTGTAGGGAGGCAAAAAAATCGCTCAAGTGGCAAGGAAAATTATATTCTAGGGATCAAAATAAGAAACTTTGCCCAAGGAACCATGCCTCTAAAATGAATTCTGATGCCCCGACTTTTGACCTGTCTGTCTGTATGCCATGGGGCAACCCCATGCCCCGTCATGCAATTGACCTGAAACTTGGCCCATAGTCTTGTTGTGACTACAGATTAATTTTGGGGTAGTCACGCAGAGTCACGCATAGTCACGGAGTGATCTAAAAATTATTTACCCTCATGCGATCGATCTTTTTGAATAACATAACATAGTCAAGGCGTATGATTATTTATTAGCAGAGTAGAAGATACGTATACGTATGAAGGTTAATTTTAATATTAAATCAAACATAGTCAGCCCAATTCTAAACAAAAAATGGTAATTTTTTTTAAATGTTTGTATGGGAACCGCCCAGGGGGTTCCAGGGGTTGTGCCACTGGCATGGGTGGGTCGGCCCTCCTAAGTTAGTGGGGGTCGATCATACATTTGGACTCGATTGGGGCACTCTAAATGGGTCAAAGTGAGACAGACAGGCAGACAGGTCAAAAGTCGGGACATCAGAATTCATTTCAGAGGTATGGTTCCTCGGGCAAAGTTTCTTATTTTAATCCCTAGAATACGATTTTCCTTGTCACTTGGGCGATTTTTAAATCGACCCGCCCTAATATACTCGTAGATATGTACGTGTCAGCGATGCATACACATTTTTGTGATTTCATTTGTACTTGTATGGGGACTAGGTCTGGACACGCACCGATTTTCACCAATTTCAATAGCGTTCATCCTATGTTGGCTATAGGACCATACCAAATTTCATTCAAATATATTTATATTTTCCACCTGTAGTTTGAATTCAATGTTAACATAGACACACAGACGGACAGACAGAGTCGATTGGTATAATAAAAGGTCTATGTCAAATACATATATTTGTAAATATTTTTGTAGTTTCAGACATCAGCACAAACTCATTCATTATATCCTGGCCACATAGTAGTATTGGGTATAACAAAGTATTCTTAGTTTATAAAAACAAAAACACGAGAATCACAAAACATTTAGTTTTCAAAATGTTACTCAAATTGTCACATTCACCATTTTAAAGAACAACAAACTCCTTTTCAATAATAAAACAGTGGAAAGAATACACGGATCGAGAAAAAATCTACCAGATTCTAAGTTCGAGCCAAATTGAAGGCTGAAGCATTGTCCGGACGCATCAAATCTTTTCGTGAACTGAAGAAAAAATATAAATGTAATAAATTAACCGTAAATAAATATTTTTAATAAATAGGCGTTCAGAAAACAAAATGAAAAAAGTTGTTCCATTTACAACTAAAAAAACAGATTAAAAAATCTTTGCCAAAACTACTTTATATACATATTTGTGATGGATGACGAGTCGTATTTCAGTGTTTGAGGCACCGAATGACAGTCAAAATACTGCATTGAAGTTTTCAGTCGCAATGCACCCGAAAAATCAAACTATATAACGGGTGATTTTTTAAGAGCTTGATAACTTTTTTTAAAAAAAAAACGCATAAAATTTGCAAAATCTCATCGGTTCTTTATTTGAAACGTTAGATTGGTCCATGACATTTACTTTTTGAAGATAATTTCATTTAAATGTTGACCGCGGCTGCGTCTTACGTGGTCCATTCGGAAAGTCCAATTTTGGGCAACTTTTTCGAGCATTTCGGCCGGAATAGCCCGAATTTCTTCGGAAATGTTGTCTTCCAAAGCTGGAATAGTTGCTGGCTTATTTCTGTAGACTTTAGACTTGACGTAGCCCCACAAAAAATAGTCTAAAGGCGTCAAATCGCATGATCTTGGTGGCCAACTTACCGGTCCATTTCTTGAGATGAATTGTTCTCCGAAGTTTTCCCTCAAAATGGCCATAGAATCGCGAGCTGTGTGGCATGTAGCGCCATCTTGTTGAAACCACATGTCAACCAAGTTCAGTTCTTCCATTTTTGGCAACAAAAAGTTTGTTAGCATCGAACGATAGCGATCGCCATTCACCGTAACGTTGCGTCCAACAGCATCTTTGAAAAAATACGGTCCAATGATTCCACCAGCGTACAAACCACACCAAACAGTGCATTTTTCGGGATGCATGGGCAGTTCTTGAACGGCTTCTGGTTGCTCTTCACTCCAAATACGGCAATTTTGCTTATTTACGAAGCCATTCAACCAGAAATGAGCCTCATCGCTGAACAAAATTTGTCGATAAAAAAGCGGATTTTCTGCCAACTTTTCTAGGGCCCATTCACTGAAAATTAGACGTTGTGGCAGATCGTTCGGCTTCAGTTCTTGCACGAGCTGTATTTTATACGGTTTTACACCAAGATCTTTGCGTAAAATCTTCCATGTGGTCGAATAACACAAACCCAATTGCTGCGAACGGCGACGAATCGACATTTCACGGTCTTCAGCAACACTCTCAGAAACAGACGCAATATTCTCTTCTGTACGCACTGTACGCATTCGTGTGGTTGGTTTAATGTCCAATAAAGTAAACTGAGTGCGAAACTTGGTCACAATCGCATTAATTGTTTGCTCACTTGGTCGATTATGTAGACCATAAATCGGACGTAAAGCGCGAAACACATTTCGAACCGAACACTGATTTTGGTAATAAAATTCAATGATTTGCAAGCGTTGCTCGTTAGTAAGTCTATTCATGATGAAATGTCAAAGCATACTGAGCATCTTTCTCTTTGACACCATGTCTGAAATCCCACGTGATCTGTCAAATACTAATGCATGAAAATCCTAACCTCAAAAAAATCACCCGTTATAAGTCTACGAGTAGGTTTTCATGAAAGTTTATGGTTAGCCATTAGTGAACTTGGTATAAGCGCAAAAAAAATATATAAAATATATTTATATAAAATATATTTCGTTATTAAAAAATTTATTGATAAATATCATAAAAATGATCAAATAATTTTATGGCTTGATTTAGCATCGTCATACATTGATAAAGCATCAATAAAGAATTTAAATGCTCGAAATATTGAATATGTGAAGAAAGAAAATAATGCCGCTAATGTTCTCGAACTTCGACCGGTTGAAACTTTTTGGACAGAAATTGTTGATTGCCTTATTTCAAAATAAAACAAAAGAGCTCAAAAACATACAGCTGCGGTAAAAATTAGCATCAGGATAACAAAAAAGTTGTTCGTTAGATATTTGTAAATAGGTCAAACTGATTTCATTGAATACTTGTCATAAGATACTTATAAGACTGTGAAACAATATTAAATAACGAAGTGTTGATTTAGTTTTTTATTTTATTACAAATTTTCAACTTTTTTAAAACAACTTAAAAAACACTCAGTCAAAAAAAATAGAACTTTAGTTCTTATTGTATTAAAAATAAATACTTAAACTAAAGATAAACAAAAATAAATTAACAAATTTAAATTCAGTATTTTTTTGTATCTTCTCATATTGAAATTAATATTTTGTTGGGTGCCCATTATTGGCGATAACCTCTACAAAACGTTTTTGCATTCATTAACTCCTCTTTTAGCTCTGTAGCTGGCATAAATAGGGTCTTCTTGCATTGTCTGACCAAACGCTTAACCATTAATGGTGGCAAAACTCACTTGCGACCACGTGTTTCTGATTTTCGAGTAAATTTTATTGCATTTGCAATCATTTTATTAGAGCATCCAACCAATTTTCTTATTTCAGAATATGATTTATGCTCAGAAACCATTTTTTTATAATAGCATGTTTTTCAGGTGTACATTGCTTTCAACTGCCCTTTGTATGAAAATTAATAATAAAATATGTGCTCAATTATTTTATTTTAATGACTGCACTGACGCAGTTTTTTTTTTATAATTTAAATCATTGGAAAAGAACCGTTCACTTTTTTTGAAAAAGTAAGTACGCTTAGAGAGAATTTATGTACATAATATGTATAATAGTAGCGCATATTTACTTTCAAATAATACGAACAAAATATTTTTTCACTAGCAAGAACAAAGACTTGGTCATTGGTGCTATTTTTTGACCAACACTGTAGATACAAGTGGTGTTCAGAACGAATGCCAATGAACGAATTTTGGAAAAAATTCGGAGAGCAGACCGCTATGGAGCAAATTTTTGTTGTCGTAAATTTTCCTTACTATTAATGTGTAGTTAAACCTTAATATGTCCCATAGATATTTTATTTTTTAGTGTTTGTTTGGATTTTAATGACCAAACCTTATTATGTAGTGCTGCCAAAGTTCAAATGGTAAATAAGTTACACATTGTGCATTAAACACATAGACGACTGCGGCTATACGAACACACGACTACAAATGCTGCTGGCTGCAATTGTAGTCGTTTAGTCAGCTACTTATTTTTTTTTGAAAACGACAGCAACATATAACAACAATATAAACAGCTGTTTCTATACAAACGCATTTTTATTTTAGTAGTGCCAATTATATTTTTTTAAATTTATTTAAATAGAAAAATATGCATGATTCTTTATAAACTTGACTTAAATATACAATTACTTATTTATAATGCATTATTATAACGTAAAAATAAATAAATTTATTTAACCTATTTTATAGCATTTCATTTTGCGATTATTTTTTTTAACAAAATAAAATATTTCATAGCACTAATTTCTTTTACATATTTTGTTATATTGTCAACACTATTTTTGGTTTGTAGCCAACAAAAATAGAAATTATCCTAATTTGACTACAGCGACAAAAGTTGCCGTGTAGCCATGTAGCTGTGTTGGTGTGATAATAAACGTTTTCATATAAACGTGTGTATTTTATTTTTGACAGGCTGTAGTCTTGTAGCCGCTGTCGTCAATGTGTTTCATGCATTACAGTTAAGGGTTAAGTAATAAAGACAGTTATTAGTAAAAAATCAGCACCTTTCCAGCGGTGATTTCTTTTCAAAAAAATTTCATCTACCCATATTCCCGGTGTACACATATTACTACGAGTACGATTAATATTTCAATGTTATACATAATGACAAAATTAATATACCCCCATTCCATGTTGCGATAAATATGAAAAATGTTATAAAGCAAAACTTACAACATAAATTTTAATGGTACAACAAATCTAAAGAAAGAAGAATTTGATAGATGACTCACAATATTGTAACGATGAATGTATTTAAAAATTCAAAACTACAAAGTCAAATATATAAAGTGCGACTTTAAATACACGTAAACATTTATATGCTCATAAAGTATATGAAATTTATTAAAACATCCACAATAAATTAAGTAATAAAATTAATAAACAAACCCATTTAAAAAATCCTCACTTAGACCAGTAATAGAATTTGTGTTAGAGTTACTAACAAATTTACGACATGGCTTAGCAAAATATAACAACTGTATGCTAAAGTCATCTTCATACTGCCGTATACTTATGTCACATAGTTTTTGTACTTACGAGAGTGGTAACAAAACAAAAAAACCGGTAATAATATTTAAATTTACTCATACTCACTCAAAACTAAACAACAATGATCGTATTCACAAAATCAGTCATTCACAAATGGAAACAAGCATGATTGTTGACATATAAAAGAAGAAAGTCTTATTGAGTGGAAGCGGTGGCGGTGTTGGAGTATACCAGTATGTTATGTGAATCATGGCTTTTTAAATTAATTTTTTGATACCATATATAGACATTTTAAAAGAGTTAGGATATACCCTATGTGCTGAGGGTATAATGAGTTTGTGCTGATGTCTGTAACTACCAAGAACATTTGACCTAGACCCACAATTTATTATACGTGTCGTCACAGAACAACTTTCTGAGCTGATTTAGTGATGTCTGTCCTTCTGTCTATCTGTCTGTCTGTCTTTATGCCTGTGTGTCCATGTAAACCTTGAAATCAAACTACATGCCGCATGTTGATGATATTTCGTATATAAGCTTTTGTCGGCCATAAAACGAAATATTGAAATTGGTGAAAATTTTTGCATGTTAAGACCTAACCCTTATTTTCTATATCCAATTACCGCTATGAGCTCGACTTAAATTCCAGTATGACACAGATTATCATATAGATAACGGTCAAATTTGTTTAATGTGTGTTTATTACACCATGTAGGATCATTTTAATCATAGTTCCCATATAAAGTTACTTCCAGATATTCACTTAAATCTATCAAAAAAAAAACAAAAATATTGCATAGATCTTTCTCAAATTTGATTTGGAAATTATCGGTTTGACCTGGTCCCCATAGAAAAATAGAAACCGATATGAACTGTTCTATATCTGCAGGGCACTTGGTTTATTCTTATTTTCTATAACCAATTATGATCGCAATAAGACCATTTCTGAAACTCATTGTGAGGCTGGTATCGTATAGTCGGTCTAAACCTGCCATAATTTCTTACTTGTTTGAATTTAAAATGTGTAAATATAATATAAAAAAATTGTATTATCAGTCGTTAAATGATATTTTTAAAGGGATTATAAGCGATTTTAATGAATAAGCTCCAAATTATATAGAAATGGGGAAACAGTAAAGTTTTTTTTTTTTTAATTAAACCTCTTTGAGTTGATAGTGAAACAGTTCGATCTTAAAGTGCACAACAAGTAATTTTAGTACAAGTTATTTGTTTATTATTATTGTTTTTTATTTTTTGTTTGTTTGTTCGTATCTTATTGTCCTACAATAGCGTATTCACTTAAAATTATTCACGCTTATGCACACAAATCAAAAATTATTTTTCCACTCACCCTGTGGGGTATATGAAATTCTCTTCACTCTGACGAAAAAAAAATAATAAGATTATTTTTAAATATTGAAAATTATTTAAAAATGATATGCTTATTTATGTTCGTTATGCAACGTGTTTCATAACAATCGGTTTTAATTTTGAAAGATTTAAACAAAAATTTATAGTTATGTCAAGTTTAATTTATATTGCGCCAGTACAAATTAACTATTCCTTCATTTCCTGAAAGAAGGTGTCAAGTGTATTCCAGAAATTCTTTTTTACGAAGAACTTTAGTATTTATTTTTTTTTTTATTATTTTTATTAAAAAAAAAAAGCTTAATAGAAACATATTTCATTTAGATGTAAGAACTACCATTTAGATGTAAATAAGTTCTTTCCAATTACACTATGCACTATATTTTTTGATCTGTCGAAATTTAAAATTCCATGGATGTTTTTTTTTTTTTTTTTTTATTCAAGAGGATGGATGATCCACCGATTTTATCATAGCTTGAGAAAAACTTGACCAACAATATTAATTTAAATGTCCACTAAGTTATGCTATTTATATACTCAATAGTTTCAGAGTTATTCAGAATGAAATGACAAGACCATGGAGCAACGTTATCAGTATGGAATGAAAATATG
Organism: Cordilura impudica; assembly: GCA_963682025.1. Classification (NCBI taxonomy): domain Eukaryota; kingdom Metazoa; phylum Arthropoda; class Insecta; order Diptera; family Scathophagidae; genus Cordilura; species Cordilura impudica. Next base: position 98,236,271 of record OY821521.1, read on the forward strand.
ATAGGAAATTTTATTTGGTTTGGAAGAGAATCAAACTCAGGAAATCATACGAGACAAAACAAAAGTCGAAATTATTTTTAGATTATGCTTTGTTAATTTTGTTGATTTAAATATAACTTTGTTTGTTAAAAAATATTTATTAAATGCAACCCAAATGATTTGTGTTTTGAATTTTTGGTAATGCTAGTAAAAAATCATTTTTCTGTCGAAACTAGGTACATTCACTTTATCGGGAATAAAAAACGAATTTATACATGGATTTCCATGAAACAAAATTTATTTCATTTGTTGTCGGATTTTATGAATTTTGTGAATTCTCAAAATTTTATAATTTAAAAAAAAAATCCACTTGTGCCTCAATAATTCCAATAGCAATGGCTATATCAAAAAACGATATTAGGAATTACTTAAAATTACTGAGGATTACTTAAAGCTGGCATAATTTAAAATTTTTGGCGTATTGCATAATAAAATCGAATACGTCGTTCCAAAATTACAAGATGTATGGCACAGCCTTTTCAAAAATCTCAAATTTTAGAAGAAAAAAATAAGAAACCTTACCATAGAACTTAAAATAGTGATCATTTTTGCAGTTAGGTGACTAATCGGATCAAAAAAATATAGTGGTTATCAAAGGAATTTTTGCTTGTTATTATCAATAAAAATCTGAAACAAGCCTTCAAAACAATATCTTATGAACAAAATTTTTTCGGAATATGGTTTCGAACGAAATATTAACGAACGTTCTACTATTAAGAGAAGCCTGAAAACTGTCAGAAAAAAAGGGTTATAACCCTAACAAAGTTAGAAAACTATTTCCACTTGTTATGAAAAATCCAAATATTGCGGGGAGAAAAACAGCTTTTTTAAAGCTCGTAATCATTCGTAAGAAAATGAAAAAGGAGACAGGGCTCAAATCTTACAAAATAAAAAGAACTTGGTAAAAAAAAATTAAGAAATTTCTAAGGAGTTTCAAACAATGAATAGACTCATTATTCTAGCATTTCAAAAAGACAAAATCAATGATTATTGTTCATATAACTTTTATATTTCAATAATTAAATATAAACAGAAGAAAATTATATAACAAAAACATTTCCTCCATGAATTGAGTCATAAATGTGTTATTTACGAAAACATTATCTCAAAAAAAAAAAAAATAATAATAATTATAATAATAATAATATTAAATTCAAACCCTAGAGAATTGCTCTTAGGTCCAACTAATTGGATGTATAATATAAGCATAAATCAAAATATAAGTGGAACTTTTAATTTTTTTGCCTGCAAATCTGACAAAGTTCATATCGGATGCAATACTTATATGGGGCCAAGTCGAAAAATGGACCGATCCTGACCATATTTGGTCACATATTTTTTTGCAAAAACATATACAAACCAAATTTGAGAAAAATCTGTCCAATATTTTTGTTATTGATATTTTCAAGTGAAGATCGAGAAGCAGATCTATATGGGGGCTATGACTAAGAAAGGTCTATAGGGATTTTTTTTGGATTACTGTTTAATGGACGTAATAACACAAACCCAATTAGACTGAGCTATATAAGATAATTTGGATCTTATGGCAATTTAAGTCGATCTCATAGGGGTCTTTTGTATAAGGCCTAGGTCTGAACAAGCACCGATTTTCACCAATTTCAATAGCGTTCGTCCAGCGGCCGATAGAAACTTATATACCAAATTTCATCAAACTAAATTCATATTTGAGACCTCTAGCTTGATTACAAGGCTTACATGGACGCACAGATGGACGGACAGACATCGCTAAATCGACTCAGAAAGTGATTCAGAGTCAGTATAATAAAAGATGAGTCAAATATTTTTGGTAGTTACAAACGTTAGGAATAATTCATTATAATTTGGATCTTATGGCAATTTAAGTCGATCTCATAGGGGTCTTTTGTATAAGGCCTAGGTCTGAACAAGTACCGATTTTCACCAATTTCAATAGCGTTCGTCCAGCGGCCGATAGAAACTTATATACCAAATTTCATCAAACTAAATTCATATTTGAGACCTCTAGCTTGATTACAAGGCTTACATGGACGCACAGATGGACGGACAGACATCGCTAAATCGACTCAGAAAGTGATTCAGAGTCAGTATAATAAAAGATGAGTCAAATATTTTTGGTAGTTACAAACGTTAGGAATAATTCATTATAGGGTATAAAAAACTAGCACACTTTTATCTTATCTCGTTTCTATTCCCACAAAAGGTCATTAGCAAATATTGTACATACTCGTAAACTGCAAACTTTTATCAGTCATATCAGATAATGGAATAGTTTTGCTAGTCTTTTTATTTTGGAATATCAACGTAATTTCGTTTAAAATAAAATATTAAGTAATTGGAAAAGTTTGATAACAACAGGAGTCATAAATTTAATTGATAAATTGAATAAATATTTATATGTATAAAAAAATAATTAAAACTTACCTTGCAACATAGATCTATAGGCGGTATCTGTAATTGCAAACACATGGGGTGGTACTTCGTGTCTTTTTATACCCTTATACCGTTCCATAATCTTTTCAGTGTAAATTGGTAACTTTTTATAGGGATTAACAACAACGCAGAAAAGACCGGAATATGTCTAAAAGAAGAGAAAGAAACACAACCAACAAAAAATTAATTATATGAAAATTAATGCAAAATTTTTTATAAAATGTTGAATGAAGTGTATGCTCCAATGACTTTAATGCGACAACAGTCAGAAGTAGGGGTTTATTGACCTTTAAATCTTTATACACCCCACAAGCCGGTAACATTGCAGTCGACAATAGTTTTTTTTTAATTCAATCTTATTTCAAAGATTCTAGAAAAGGTTAATTTACATCCGACTTGACCACAGTTTCGAAATTATTTAACTTCCGTTACTTTGAAATGGCTTACTCATTCCTCAATTCGAAAAATGCTATTTTGGCATTGGGTCATTTTTATAACCTACACATAGGAAAAAAATTGGTAGCAATACCGTTACCACTAGAATAGTTTAATCAGGTAATAATAATTTTTATAGTAATTTATAAATGTTTTAGAATGCAATAAGTTTTCATTATTATCTATCATATAGACATAATTCTCCAAAAATTAATGTACTATCTTCAATAGAAAAATTAGTTCAATTTACCAATCAATGTTGTTTTGCAAATTATTCAAATTATTAGACTAAATCAATTGACGGAACTAAATTAAACCTATTATAATATTACTCGTTGTTAAATATTAGTGATTACATCAAATTCTATTAACACAATCGATTTTAAACCGAAAATAAGTTACAGATATTGTAATAGAATTCGATTATAATAAAAGAAAACCAATCATATAACCGAATTTGTACTTTTAATCAAAATTTCTTTTGCCCGAATTAAATTCTGTTGTAAGTACCGAAAACGAAAATGAAATTAGAAGCCGAACCGGATAATTAAATTTATTTGTCATTTGTTAAAAATGAAATATAATTAAGTAACAGTAATAAATTCGGATGTGCCGAATCTTTGATACCATCTACTCGTGTTCTAAACACATTATAACCAATGTTGTTAACACTAAGAGACAAAAAAAGGCTAAAATTCACATTATCAAGGCTAGACTTTTTACAATGTTTAAAATTAATAAGATAATTAAAAAAAATTTAGTATTTTCGTGCTTTTTATTTGAAAACAATTATTAAATGCAATCAGTATAAATGTAAACACATATAATCACATTTTTGTTTGTTAGTTTATTTACCATACATACACATTTTTTTTGGTTGTTTTTGTTTCCATGTTTCCATGTGTAGGCATCGCTATAAACATTTACGTATAAACATTTTTCACCATTTTTAGTTTTTTATATGAAATTTTTTCGGAGCATCTTTACATTTTCGTACGTCATTCCTCGGCTATTGGGGCTTGAGGCTCTAAACCCAATAGCAAACTGCTGCAGAATACACAATTTTCATACAACAATACTACAACGGCTCTTAAAAAAGAAAAGCTCCAATTCTAATACGACGAATCGCTAGCAACCACCGCTCAATTTCAACAGTAACAGAGAAATGTAAATATAAATTCATATGCATCACAGAATCATGTATCATAATTAGTAGAAACTCCTCAACATATCAAATCCATTTTCACGTGGCCGTAAATAACTTGGATTCCCGAAAACTTATATAAGTATCTATTGTTCGACGGTGACACCCGTGACTTTAACTAAACATTTTATATTTATTGATGACTTCTTGCAACGGCGTAATACATTTCATTTCATAATACCATCAATTCGTTAATTTTCACCATTTATGAAGTGATCACCGCGGAAATGTTAATCAAGTTACAATATGGTTCGCATTGGCTAACGAATTGAACGTTCACCAATTAAAATATCTATACCCAAAAAGGAGCAAAGTAGACTCTAATTATCACCAACTGATGTATCAATAGTTATCCGTCAAGAATGTATTTAAAATATGTTTGTATTTTATTTTTAATTTATAAATATAAAATAAATATTTTATATCTATAATATTAATAGGCTAGGCGATTTCTTGGACCGATGTTTTGTTCTACCGTTTTATCCCGATTTTGACCAAACGTATATTATTGGAAAGGTATTTCTTTTTAGCCGTTTTGCAGATTCACAGATTTTAAAATTTTTCCTTTATTTTGAGTAAATTGCATTTAAAGTTGCTACTAACACATACATAAAAGTATGCAATGCTATGTGTGTGTTTATTAAATTTGTTAATGTGTTTGTAATAAAAATGAATTTGTTTTTTGTGTTGATTTGCGAATTGGCTATAATTGATTAGCATACCTTTAGGGTCTTTATTTAATGAAAAATTAAAATTTCCTAGAATTTGCTCTCGAATTTCGAGGGCTGGAGTCTGCTAGTATAAAATTATTAACAGTGTGGTTACAATTACTGCTGTTATGCATTAGGCTACCGCAATAAATGGTTGCATCTACGTTCGATTATTTCGAAAATATTATTTAGTAGTCACAACAGAATAATGTGATAGTACAACGGTCTATAAAAATGCTATTGACAACAAATTCGGTTGTCGCAACGAATCCGTTTTCGGTGTGCATATCGCTTTGAACGCAAACTACAGATCGCAAATGGAAAATATATTTTAATAAAATTTTGTATAATCTGAAAAGTTAAAAATTGGTAGTAGTGAAAATCGGTGCATATTCTAACCTATTTTAAATATTAATAAAGCATAAAACAAATATATTTATTTTATCTGGGAATGAGAGTCGTAATTTTAACAAATGAGATAAACAGAGTTGTATTTTGCATTTTCAGATGATTGAGAAAATCTTGAAGTTTTGATCAAAGAACAATATAAAATAACAGTTGTCAAATTGTTGCATGGAATAAATAAATTAAAAGATAGACAAAATATACTCGATTATTCGATAGACAGACATAAAAGCATAAGCAAATACATAACTATGTGTTTGGTTTATTCGAATAAATTCATATTTGTTACCATAAATCGATAAAATTTAAAATCTCTTATTTGAATTATTCGCTCAGTCAATCACATTATATTAATTTATTCCACTGTTTCTAATCAAAATGTTTGGAAATATCCGGTATGGTGATTTTTGACAATTTTATAACTAACAAAAAAAAAAAAACATTAAAATAGAAAATCGATAACTCCTAAAACGAAACAAGTTTTATATATCGAAAAACCTAAATATAAAAAGAAATCTATCAAGCATAATATGCTATTATTATGTTTCAAATGTCTGAAGGTTTAAATTAAGTAATATATTGATTCTCGATTTCCACAGTAAGACAAAAACTTACGAATAGTTTTTATAAAATGACAAGTAAAATTATTGGTCTAAAATTAAAAGCAAATATTTATATTCTGCTTTAATCGTTGCACAAGAAGTAATATGAACTTGTATAAGTTGTTTTGTGTGTTAAGCTTAAGATTTCATTGATACAAGTATTTATAAACAAAATCAAATATATGGCAATTTTGTTTTCTTCGTTTAACTGCATTTTCTCTACATTCATATCATCACTCATACTCGTTTAACATATTTATAATGCCTTTTATCGGGCTAGCTTTGTTTTAGTGTATTTTGTTTATACATTAAATGCTCAACTTAAATAGAGCGTGCTACCAAACATGGTTTGAAAATATAATACAACAAATAAAACAAAATATAATATTTAAATATGTATGTATATCAAGCATATGTTTAAAATATGTTACCAAAGAAGCTGACTAAGTAGAAAAGCTAATGTTTAAAATTATTAATCAATTGGTATGATTCATAAATTTTTACAAGTATGTAGTTTTCAAAATTTAATATAATGTCAAGAAATTCACAATTGACCATAATGCAAATGCCATAATGCATAATCATCAACAAAGCCATGCAAATATTTTATGGTTAATAGTGACAAATTATAAAAAAAAAAAACACTCATTGTACAGTAAACGTGATAATAAAATGGTTACACGGAGTACGAAATTGTGAATACCATATATATCACGTAATATAAATTACAATTGTATTGAAGTAAATCATGATTTCTAGTTTTCAATAAATAAGTCATACAATACCAAATTGAACTGAAGAACATTAACTGTGATGCCACCAATTACATACACTCTGCTACAATAAAAAAACCTTTTTAAATATACACATTTGCTAAGTGACCTAGCCGGTTTAGGAAAGTTTAAATTATCAAAAGAAAAATGTCTTCAAAGTATGCTATGATATGGAGCTACAATGCGATATAAACCGCTGCTTGTGTTGTCTTATGTGATCGCTCATTAATATAAAAATTATTAAAATAAAATGGAAATTGATATAGAAAAATGTATAACAGAAGTGTTTACCCGTCCTGTGCGTTGGAACCAAACAATTAAAAGTTACCAAAATCGAATTGTTGTGAAAAAATGGGAAAATTTAACAAACAAATAAAAAATTAAAAACACAACTTGCACAATGTAGCTCTCACTCTGGACATCTTGCAGCATTGCTATAGCATGAACTATTTATAGCTTCTATTATAGCTTCTTGTCAACACTAAGAAAAAAATGCTAGATTTTAAATTATAGAGTTTGTATAATGATGATTAAAGTTAATAAGATAGTTAACAAAAATATTCGGTATATTCGTGCTTATTTAATTGGAGCAATTATTAAATGCAATGCGCATAAATATAAATAACATAACATACAATTACATTATTGTTAGTTTGCTTATTAGCACACATTTTTTTACTTGTTGTTCACATGACAAAAGTAAAAACCAAAAACAACAAGAAAACAAAAAAAAATGTGTATGCATCGCTGATACATATCTAAATACATGTTGTATATGCACACGTTCTGTTACGTATAAGCCTTTTTCTCTATTTTTAGTTTTTTATATGAAATTTTATCGGAGTATCTTTACATTATCGTACGTCATTCCTCACCTTTTTGGCTTAGAGGCTCCAAATTCAATACAAAACTGCTGCTTATGACAAACCAACTCAACCTAATGCGGACAGAAGAATGTTTTCAATAGACAAACTGGCAGACTGACTTATAAGGATCAAGAATATATATAGTTTATGGGGTTCCGGAATTTATTTCCATGAGTTACAAACGGATTGACAAACTGATATATATCCTCCGCACAGTCATGTAGAGGGTATAAAAAGTAAAAACTTCTGATATTCTTGATAAAATTTTGTAACAATTTGATAAGTTTTGTAACACATATAAAGTTAATAGTATGTCCTGTCGTGATTCGCTACGACTTACCCAAATTTATGGATATATCTAGAATAACCGTGTATGTCATAAAATCAAAATGTTCAGGGGAGCCAAAAAACGTTATGTTTGAAATTATGGGCTCGTTATAAATATTTTAGGGCTTTTTATTTAACAGTCCTGTAGGTATGGGCAATAAATACTTTATATAAAATTTTGAGTCAAAAATCTTCAGAGGAATGGATCCTGGAGAAGGATAAAAAAAAAACAATATGTAAATTGCACTTAAAGTGTGTGCAGATAAAATAACTTATGTCGACAAACGTCGTTTTCTTTGAAAAAGAAAACTACCAATGCTACCACCCATGTAGACATAAGTTGTTGCTTGAAAAACGGATTTTTTTGTTCGTCAACAAAAAGTTAACGGGACTTAGGATGAGAATATAACAACGTATCAAGAATAATAGTGACAAAAAATAACAGAAAGCAACACAAAAGTTTTTACAAGTGGTTATACACTAAAAACTAATAAAAATTATTTTTTTTTTTTTTTTCCATTAATAACAACGTATGTCGCTATGTGTTGTTTTCTGAGAAAATAATTTGTCAGCGATCAAACGTAGGTTGACATACGTCGTTAGTGCTGCAAATTAATTTAATAAACATTTAAGTTACGTCGTTATTTAAAGAAAAAACTCAGAAATAGTCAATATTAAAAAAAAAAATTAACACATGTAAAGAGCGTTAAAAATTAATATAATTGGCACGTTAACTCAAAACTGACAAAAATGGACATACGCGGTTATTCCAGAAACCCACAGATATATGTTTCCCTCATCAAACTTTTCTATGTTCATTCCACGAATGAATAAATATATAAAAAATGTATTTTATTTTTTGAACACAATTTTTATTCCAATGCTCGCTGATACATAAAATTTTTTGTTTTTTTTTTTTTTAATTCGGTGCGAAAACAATCAAATTTTTCGGTTGCTACTCTTGACCAAGCTATATAAAGCTATCCATGAGAAAAACATGGAATTTCCTAGTTTAATACGGCGACACTTAATGATTGTCCTTGTGCTTTGTTGATTGTAATTGTGAAAGCATGTCGCACTGGACCATACGCTAAAAATGGTAACAGGTCATAAACCTTGTATCTGTTTTAAAATTAATGCAATATGAGATTTCTTTTAAGGGATCAAAAGCCAGACACTGGTAATGAAACTCTTAGTTTAGTACATATTAATTAAGTTAAATCTTTATAGCAGACCTGTTTTATGTTAACGAGGGCGGATCAATAAGTCCGTGACTTTTATAATGAGTTTTTTTTTTGCAGATAAAAAAAAAAATAATTTTTCAACATAATCTCCTTTTAGCTCAATACACTTAGTCCAACGTTTCTCCAATTTTTGTATCCCTTCCAAAAAATAGGATTTTCCGAGGTCCATAAAATAGGCACTTGTTTGATCAATAATTTCATCGTTGGAGCTAAATCTCTTTCCACCGAGCCATTGCTTTAGGTTTGGAAATAGGAAATAGTCACTGGGGGCTAAATCCGGAGAATATGGCGGATGAGGTACCAATTCGTAGCCCAATTCATGGAATTTTGCCATCGAGACTGCACACGTGTGCACCCGTGCATTATATTGATGAAAAAGAACTTTTTTTCTTGGCCATATGAGGTCGTTTATTTTTAAATCCTCGTTAAATCGGTCCAATAAGTTGGAATAATATTCGCCGTTTATTGTTTTTCCCTTTTGAAGGTAATCGATGTGGATTATCCCGCGTGCATTCCAAAAAACTGTTGCCATCACCTTATTGGCCTTCTTCGGAGCCGGTTAACCCGGAGGAACCCATTGTTTAGACTGCTGCTTGGTCTCCGAAGTGTTGTAATGGATCCATGTTTCATCCACAGTTACAAAACGCCGCAAAAACTCATTCGAATTGCGGTTAAACAACTCCAAACAATCCATTGAAGTTGTCACACGATTACGTTTATGGTCGATTGAGATCAAACGCGGCACCCATCTTGCAGACAGCTTTCTTAAACCCAACTGATAATTTAAAATCGAAACCACACTACCATATGAAATGCCTATGGCATCAACAATCTCACGCACTTTTACTCTTCGATCGGCCAACACCATATCGTGGATTTTTTTTTCGAAATTTTCGGGTGTATTGACCTCAATTGGCCGTCCAGAAAGTTCAGCGTCATTTGTATTTGTGCGACCGCAACGAAAGTCAGTAAACCACTTTTTTACCATTGAAATCGATGGATGCAGAATCGTCATAGTATTTATCAAGCTTTTTTTGGTTTGATTGACGGTTTTTTTTTTTCGCAAAAAATAATGTTTAAAGAGCACTCGAAATTCACTTTTTTCCATTTTTAAAAAAACCACGAGATTGTATGTTTTGAACAGCTGTTAAACGCAAAGTAAATGACGGAACTTGCTCAAAATTTTACAGTAGTCTATTAACAGGTGGTACTTCTTGGGAGCAGTGTTGCATTCCATATAACTACGAGGGAAGTTCGAAAAGTCACAGACTTATTGATCCGCCCTCTTGACTTATCAACAAAATTTATAGCCTGTGTTACTTGCTATAGCCACACTGTGAAAATTTCAAGCAGATCGGTCCAAAGGTGTAACATGATATTATAAACTTCAAACACACAGACTTTCACTTTTATTTATTTGTTTGGAAATCTCAATTAATTCTCTTAAATTAAAAATCGGTTAAGTTTTTAAGTGGGAGAAGTAAATCTTATACGATATTTAGACAATAACTTAAAAATTTTCCCTACAACCTCCACTAGGTCATGGGGCAACTAAAAATCACTGTTGCACTGTGTTATTATTTTACTTTATCTCAATATATGTTTTAGGCAATGTATGACACATTTGTGCCAATACGAAAATCTACTAAAATTTTGTATTACAAATATTTTTAGCAGTTAGCAAACAACCTTAACATTTTGACATAAAAATATCAATCAAAATTAGATTTATCGATAAAAGACATAATTTAACATCTTTGCGGGCACAAAACATTGAATCAACTGTAATAATTCAACGAAATTCAAATTACATGAGTTAAAAAAAAATAATTTTAAGAAAATATTAATATTCAAGTACATACTTGACAAGAAGCGTGAATATTTTTAATCATATATGGTCAAAACCACCTAAAAATGTGTTAAATGAAAATTGCTTTAAAAATAACATGACAATTCAATATAAACAGAAAAAAATATTTATAAATTTAAATAAATGCACAAAAGAAATGTGTAGAATACGCCGAGTAAAGGAAAAATGCAAAGTATATTAAACTTAAAGCAAAGCACATGGTTTGCAATTAATGTTACACCGTAACGTAATTTATACGAGTAGTACGGCAAGTACAAAAAAAAAGAATTTTAAACTCAGCAATACCGAATTGCAAGTACCCTCCACTACCTTTTCGCCGTTATGTGTACAATCTAAAATTTATTTGGTTTGATAACATTTGTGCCGAACTATTGGAACTTGTGCAGAAAAATTGACATTTGAGCAACAAATATCAACGGAAGCAAGATATTTTGGAAAGGGATTTGTTTCAATAGAGATAACAGCAATAAAAAAATTTAAGTTAGGAAAATTTTTATTATGTTTTTGATAATAATGTTGCAATTGTAACGGTAGATTTCAATTCAAAATAAGTTAAAAAATTATGCTCCGAAATCTAATTCCGAATGTAATTATAACAAGGATTTGTCATTTTGCCAGCTGTTTTTAAAAGTTTAAAATAAGATTACTTTTCCGCTGGGGCTTAAATTCAAATTATTATTGTTTAAAAACATATATTTTTAGTTGATAATAAATACAAATTATTTTGATTTTGAGTGCAGTCAATGATGAATACTGATGATGAAAAGTGTTGCAAAAGAATTGCTCAACATAACACATCAAAGTATCCTAACGTAGATAATATAACAACAACAAAACAGTGTAACGTTTTTCAATTAAGCATGCAAAAATCAAAACAAAAAAAAACAACAAACAAAATGAACACTAAATGGCAACAGATAGTCAGCCTAAATGACTGGCCGCTAGTCAGCCAGACAGGCTATTATGATGACAACGATCTGGTTTTCAGCGTTATTTGCCATTTATGTAGAACTAAGTCAATGCAACTTGAGGCAATTAAAGCGGTGGTTTTTATAATTTTGTTTTTTTATTATTATTATTATTATTTTTCCAATTAATGCAGCAAGTGGGGCTTAATAAAAGGGAAATGACTAAAAAATAGATATAAACCTATATATTTGTAAATAGGGAGTGAGTAGAGTGTAGGAGAGAATATCAAACTTTACAGAAAAAGACAGTCAACTAATAATAATTAAGACCTCGCATCAGCAATATTTGGTAATAACTCTAGAATTGGCCTAATAGTCCTTATATGTAGTTATTGTTTGTTTTTATGAATTTTAGATTTTTTTTTTTTTTTTAGATATTTAGTGAATTTTGAGTACCAAATATGGTATCAAAATAGTTATCGTGTTGATTAACTAATTGAATATTTTTCGTAATTTTTATTTTGTTAAAAATAAATTATAATTTTAGATATGAAAACTTTTGAGTGCACATACATAGACAATGATTCATTTTAAATAATATTCACAATGTTTAATAATTGTTGATATTATAAAAATGAATAATATATTTGTAAAATAATTCAAATTAAAAAAAAACACACAAAATTGATTATAATTTTTTGTTTAAAAATATAATTAATACAGCGCGACATAAGAAAATATCACGCATCATATATATCATCTTAGAATGTTGTGATGATGTAAATTATACTGTGGCACGAAACTAAAAGATTCTAAATGAAATTATATGATAGTATTTAATAATATTGGCATTATTTTGGTGGCAATATTATTAAATAAAACTTTTAGAATATGCACTATATTTCAACCTTTCTATTGAATGTTTTGAAATGTCTATAAAAAAAGGTCTTTAATTGACATTTTCTGTGAGAGGTGTAATATATACTAACAGATTCCAGCACTCGAAATCGAGTGCAAATTCTAGGAAATTTTATTTTTTCATTTAATAAAGACCCTAAAGGTATGCTTCACAACTCAACTCATTTTAAATGAAGAAAACAAACTCAACACTTTAACACAAACACATTAACAAATTTAATAGGCACACACATAGCATTGTATAATTTTATGTATGTGTTAGTAGCAACTTTAAACGATCATAACTCCAAAAAAATATTCCAGACGATGAAAATCTGTAAATTTGGGTAACAGCGAAAAAGAAATGCCTAATAATAATTTTTTTTTGTCAAAATCGGGGTAAAACTGTGAAACTTACATCGGTCGCAAGAAATCGCATTGCCTATTAATATTATAGATATTATATCTAAAATTTTTCATATATCAAATTTTTTATAAAATTAATAGAAGAGGGTATATATTAGTTGTCAATCCGTTTGTAACTCATCGAAGTAAAATTCGGAGACCCCAAATATATATATGTATATATATATTCCTGATCCTTATGAAATGAAATTCTATCTGGTTTTGTCCATCTATCTGTCTCTCTGCCTGTATGTCTGTTGAAAATGTAAAGATATAGATATGAACGTACCAGCGATGCATACACATTTTTGTGTGCTTGTTGTTTTTGAACGTTCACATGTCACTTTTAGCTGTCTTATTCGTAGTTGCTTCAGTACTATACTGTACCAGGTACTGGGACAAAAAATGTTTAAGTTATTGTCCAAAAACCCGTTTTTGGGTGACTTTCTCTACTTAACAATTTTTAACTACTTTTCAACCGATTTTTAATTTTTAAATTTTTCGAGTTTAAAATAAGGATTCTAATTAAGTTATCCAAACATATGTGTTACTTTATATGTATAACAAAACTATGTATACACACAGAAAACAGGTTCGTTGTGGCTACCAAATATGTTGCCAACCGAATTGCGATGAAGTTTATAACCGAATTTTGACTTGCTTGCAATTATAATTCTATTGTCTCAACAGAAAATATTTTATCATAATAGAAAATTAGTTGTTGCTTTAAAATTTCTGTTGATACAAACTAAAATTCAGTTGTAAGTTTTAGAACAATTCGGTTGGTGAATAATTTTTCTGTGTGTAGGTATTGACAAGAATATCTCCAATATGTTCTTTTTTCAAATTTACCTATTTTATCGACTATTTGTGAAAATTTCTCATTAAGCACAAAAATGTTTGAATCAATATATTTTATTAGGATTAAAATAAGCCATCGCTTATTTACATCGATTAAGTATTCAACTTTTCTGCTCGTATGCTTCACTTTAGGTGAGATAGTATTTGAGATAGACGCAGGTTGAAACCTAACGGCCACCCACCCTAAGTAGAAAAATTTCATATAGAAACAATTTTATCAATTATAACATAACAATTATTAAAATGTTTAATACAATCACTGATGTAGGTTGAAATGCCAAAAACCGGTCTGATTAAGAATACAGACACCCAAAAAATGGATTCGTTGTGACAACTGCATTTGTTGCCAACCATGTACTATCACATTATTCTGTTGTGATTACTAAAAAATATTTTCGAAATAACCGTACAAAGTTTAAGGCAACTGATGTTTTAAGAAAATTCAATTGTATGAACTGTTAAATTTAGTTCATACAATGAAATTTAGATGATTACAAGCCTTTATTAGGGTAGCTCAACGCTTAACTACAGTAATTGTAATCTCACTTTAAAATAATTTTATAATTTATTCTTTTATAGTTATAAATTAAGAATTAATACGTGTGTATGTGTTGTAAAAAATTTAATTATTAGTACGAATATGCCAAATGACTTTTATAGCTGTTGAAATATCAAATTTAACTCTCATTATTTGGGTCCGCCAGCACGCTTGGCTGTAATAATTTGATCAACCTTCAAGGTAGTGCTGCCAGCACCAACAGCATATTTCATAGCCCAGTAATTTGATTGGAAGAGATCGAACACCTTAGTGGTGGTGAGATCAATAGTTTCGGCCTTTTCAGCTTCAATATTGAAACCAATATTTTCAACAGACTCCTCTTTATGAGCGAAATATAACTGGTTGACCACTTCAAGACCATTGACAACGGAATGTTCAGCTAAAGTTCTAGGGAATGCTTCCGAAGCAGTGGTTAAAAATCTAAAGGTATACCAGGTCAGCTATCGGCAAAAGCAACAATTTGTGCAGCCACTTCAATTTTAGAAGCACCACCTTCAGCCACATAACGGACGTCACGTGACAAACCTTTGAAGTTATTGGCAGCATCATCGATAGCAGGTTAAATATCTTCCAAGTAATTATCGGTGGCACCGCGTATATCAATTATAGAGATACGAGAATCGTTTCCTTCATTGCTGCAATGCTGGTATCACCCAATTCTTCAATGCAAAATAACCTATTTCTTCCTGGCTGGATGTGGTGTGCTGATGCGTGGCAAAACAGTACCATTGACAGCAGTAGCCAAACGTCTCAAATCGAATTTGGAATTTAAATGAACAGCCATTAAGCCATATTTGTTAGGGAAATGTAAAGCCATATCTCAAACTTTGCCACCGGCAACCACAACTTTAGCGCCAGTATCGGCAATAGCTTTAATTTGACTCATCAGCGGATTTAATCAAGACAGTACCATTTATCTCGATTTCAGTAATATCAACGGGGCAGAAAAGATGGTAATCTTAGTCTCTTCAGCAAAAGAAACATCACCTTCAAGAAAAGGTTTAATAACCAGACCACCTTAGACTTGGATAAACCATTGCCCAAGATTTTGCATACGCGAAAGTTGTCAACATTGGTAACAGATTGGTTGTCAATCTGGTAAAATAACAGCACAGGCTTAAGCAACTAAATCCATAAGGAAATCTTGCCCATATTTTTTGAACATAATAGAATGCTTACAGCATTCCCTGACTTGAGCAACATCACGATAATCTTTAATTTCATGACATACGAATTTTGGCAGAATGTCTAAAGCTTTTTCCAAACCCTTCGCATAACCATCAGCTATTTCCGAGGTGGTAATGCCTAAATAACTTCGACTTAAGCGTCTTGCATTTCCATGGTCATGACCATGAGCTTGGCAGCCGGATGTTCAAAATCCAATTCGCGCATTCCAGAGTATTACTAGTTACAAATTCAAGATGATTAATAATCATTTTTTCATGACATTGGGATCGCAGGCGGAGCGCATGGTTTGGGCAAACTCTTTGCAGGCACTAATATTACGATAAACTGCCACTTCCAAACCGCTATACATACGGACTCCTTTCCTCATCATTTGTACTATTCTGGGTGCTTTGGGTACAGATGGAGCCATTTTTGTTCTTAAATTTTTTTGTCTACTTTTCGCAATTAATAACCGAGAAAATTAATACTCGCAACAAGACAATTTTATTTTAATTATTTTGTATTTTTATACCCTATACCACTATGTGGTTTGGATATAATGACTTTGTGCTGCTGTTTGTAACTACCAAAAATATTTGACCTAGACCCATCTTTTATTACACCGATCGAATCAGAATCACTATCTGATTCGATTTAACTATGTCCGTCCGTCCGTCTGTGTGTCCATGTAAAACTTGTAATCAAACTGCAGGTCGCAAATATGAATATATTTTGATGAAATTTGGTATATAAGCTTTTGTCGGCCATAGGATGAACGCTATTGAAACTGGTGAGAATCGGTCCATGTTCAGACCTAGCCCCCATACAAATGACCCCTATGAAATCAACATAAATTGCCATAAGATCCAAATTACCATATAAATCTTAGTCAAATTGGGTTTGTATGTGTTTATTACATCCATTAATCAGTAGTCCAAAAATGATTCCTATGGGACAACTCTCAGTCATAGGCCCCATATAGAGCTGCTTCCCGATCTTCACTTAAATCTATCAAAAAACAAAAATATTGCACGGATTTTTTTCAAATTTTGTTTGTATATATTTTTGCAAAATACAAGAGACTTTACCATACATGGTCAGGATCGGTCCATTTTTGGCCAAGTCCCCATATAGATATAGCATCCGATATGAACTTTTTCATATCTGCAGCCAAAAAAATTAATAAAAATCCCACTCAAATTTGGTTTATGCTTATTTTCTATATCCAGCTAGTTGGGCCTGAGCGCATGGTATAGGATATCGTATAGTCGGTCTAGACCAACTATAATTTTCTTGTTTTATTTTATATTTAATTTTTTAAAAATTACAAATAAATTAAATTATCCGGTTGGGCTCACTACATTTCTTGGTACCTACACCAGAATTTGATAAATGAAATTTTATTTGGTTAAATCTACCAAACCCAGTTAAATTATTGGTTTTGCTTTGTTATAACCGAATTCAGTAATTCTAATTACTAATTTATTTCTATCATATTTACCGACATTTTGTTGCAATATCTGTAAATACATTTTCGGTTTAAAATATATTGTGTTAAAAGAAGAATTATACGTTGGAATTAAGAACGAGTCATGTTATAGCTTAATAATTTTCATAAAAACTTTGATTGGAAAATGGAACTTATTTTTCTATTGGGAATTGTGGATTTCTGCCTGTATTATAGTGCTAGAAAGTGAGGTCAGAATTCATTACTTTCTCTATGCTTAAAGATATTTCCAGCATTTTCACGTAAATCTCAGAATTCAATATGTTACAAATATTACCGAAGGAAGTTTACCTCGGAAAGAAAAAAACGAAAATCACGCCAATATTGGAATCTGTTAGGGCCATCCCTAACAAATAATTTTTAGTGCAAGTTTCTCCTTTTGTTCCATTTTTTATACCCTATACCACCATGTGGTTTGGGTATAATGACTTTGTGCTGCTGTTTGTAACTACCAAAAATATTTGACCTAGACCCATCTTTTATTATACCGATCGAATCAGAATCACTAACTGATTCGATTTAACGATGTCCGTCCATGTAAACCTTGTAATTAAACTGCAGGTCGCAAATATGAATATATTTTGACGAAATTTGGTATATAAGCTTTTATCGGCCATAGGATGAACGCTATTGAAATTGGTGAGAATCGGTCCATGTTCAGACCTAGCCCCCATACAAATGACCCCTATGAAATCGACATAAATTGCCATAAGATCCAAATTGTCGTATAGATCTTACTCAAATTGGGTTTGTATGCGTTTATTACATCTATTAATGAGTAGTCCAAAAATGATCCCTATGGGACATCTCTTAGTCATAGGCCCCATATAGAGCTGCTTCCCGATCTTCACTTAAATCTATCAAAAAACAAAAAATATTGCACTGATTCTTCTCAAATTTTGTTTGTATATATTTTTGCAAAATACAAGAGACTCTACCAAACATAGTCAGGATCGGTCCATTTTTGGGCCTAGTCCCCATATATATATAACATCCGATATGAACTTTCTCATATCTGCAGCCAAAAAAATTAATAAAAATCCCACTCAAATTTGGTTTGTGCTTATTTTGTATGTCCAGTTAGTTGGGTCTATCATATAGTCGGTAGACCGATTATAATTTTCTTACCTGTTTTTTTATTTTTTTTTTTTTTTTATAAAAATAAGATTTATATTTATGGAGTCCTAAAAACCCCGTTGAACATATCTGGTGGACACAGTAAGATCTTATTCAGCTTTCTGATGCTAAAACGTTTTTACTGGAAGCAGAGCAAATTATAATTTTAATTTTGGGATGTGAGGCAGTGTTGCAGGTTCGCCAGGCATCTACCAATTTATTTAAAATTTTGTGATTTTAAAATTTGTGATCGCTAAAAACCTCGTTCGTGTTGTATCTGTACCATTCTTTTACCAAAATTTTCAATGACTGCTGGCATAACTGTCGCCTATCAGTTGTTTGTGTATCGCTGGCATAGATGGTATAGGTGTTAGATTGAAGATCTAGGCGGCCCTCTTCGAAAAATTATTCGATTACCGAAGAGTTCGCGCAAAGGATCAATTGTTTCTATTGTTGTATGACATGTTGTACCGTCCTGATGGCGTTTGGTGTCCATATCGTCTAACAACAAATTGGTATTCATATTACAATATAGAAGTCCATTTACAGTAACAGCAAACCCAGATTAGTTTGCAAAAAATACGGTCCACTCCACCAATCCAAAAACCATACCAGACTATTTTTTCTCGTAGATTTTCTTTACCCCAGATCCAACAAATTTGTTTGATTACAAACAACGTAGTTTGTTTGACATTGTAGAAAAATTCGTATTTTCAATTCAACGGAATGTTAGTACTTATCATCTGTCAAATAGCATATGACACTCTATTACAAATAACCTAATAGATGGGACATTAAGTCTGCTTAGAATTATTAAAGACTACTAAAAGCTACACTCGTCAATTGGAATGTAAACATCTCTGAAATTCGCGATTTTATATACACTTAAATTTAGATCAGATATAAAGTAAATCCAATTAAAAGATGTAATATTTTATTCGACCTGTCGTTTGTAAACCCAATAAATAAAAACAAAAAGAATAAATAAATTTTGCATTATTGTCACACTATTTTAATTGTATAGTATAATGTTCAAATTTAAAATCTCAATAAATTAGATGTCTTCGTAAAAATTAAAAATATATATAAAATTCTATGCATATGAAGTTTTTTCTGCAAGATTTAATTGTTGCATACTTATTCAGTTTAATTTTGTCATTTTTGCATAATTTAAAAAAACAAAATAAATGATAATGATTAAAGAAAGAAAAGGAATTTAAGGCACGTATTTTGTGGGTGTGCGATGATTAATGAGACAGAATATTGTCAATATATATGTATATATATTTTTTTTTAAATTTATGTCTTGCCAGATTAAAAAAAAAAATAAACTAATTGTTTTTTACTTAAACGGCTTATTAAAATGTCAATATTCTATAAATGAATTTTGTCTGCACTTTTTTTTTTAATTTTGAATATTGAAGCGCCATTTCATCACCATGCATACTGCACACACATGTACATGAGTTTGTATATTGAATGATATTATTTATACATTACCACAATGTATAAACACATACATATATATCTTTATACTTTATTTTTGTCCCAAATCGTTCAGCACATTATGTACAACGAATTTTTCAGCAATAATTTTTGTTTAAATATTTGCATTTATTTAAAATTTAAAAGATCATGTTCAATGTTATGAAGCTTCACATTGTTTTATTATTTCTGGGTTGAATGAAAATTCAACATTAAATAGAAATATGTGTGGAAAGAAATAATATATGTTTATACAAAACCCTGATTGAAACTCTTCCCACGGTGGTCTTGAACCAACTTTTAATGACGGGTCTTAGCATATCATTTTTTTTTTATACTGAATTTGGTTATTTATATTCTAAATAGTATGTAAAAGAATTATAGCCCATAACTTGTCGAGTCGTTTTCGAAAAAACTAATTTTGAAAAAATTGCTTGTTATTAATTAAAAATTTTTAAATGCGTATTTGATGGCCAATTTCAGAGCTTTAATTTTTTTGTACTCTAAATTGTATTGTCAATTTCACGTAATTGTATGCAGTGTACTAGTGCTATTTTGACAGTTTATCAATAAACAGTATGAGATATTTAAGAATTGTGAAAAACGAAATTTAAAAAGATAAATTTAATTAATTAATTTTAAAAAATTAATGTTTTCCCTAATCAGTGACATGTTTATTTACAATTATTGATATTTATTATTTGAAACAGAGTAACATTATCTGCAAAGCAATATGTTCAAGCTTTCAAAAGACCATGTTGGCACTCACGGCGAAAATCGTCTTAATATATGTATGTTTATTTTGTCTTAAGAATAAAAATAGGATGATTCAAATTTCGGGAGTATTAAAGGGAAATATTGAAAAATTTGAGGATTGTGATGAACGTCTTCCTAATTCAGTTTGAGATGCTTGTCGAATTCTGATATATCGTGAAATTTAAAAAGAATTAAGTTTACATACTACAAAATTACCAGATTATTCAAATTTCAAAGTAATGGACCCTAACACGAGATCTAAAATTGATAAAAAAAAAAAAATGTGAGTGTACTTTGTGTAAATAAAAAATTAAAAAAGTGTAATTAATGTCGATCAGATTTGGTAGTTGGTAAGCCCCATTTCTGTTATAAGAATTCGAATCACCTGGATCATTTAGTAACTCATACTGATAAAGATATTTCAACAAAACATAAAGAGCAACTGGGTAGTAAGTTAATAAAAAAAAATTGCGAATTTGAACGGAAATAATCTTAATGCATTTTTCATATCCCAAGAACGTGGACGACCAACAACTTCGAAGAGTAAAGAACAAAAGCCAGCCCATTTCGCTGATAACGTTTCTAAAATAGGATTAGGTATTGGAATATCAAAAAAGAAAAATTGGTTTAATGACATCAACCTTAAAGGTTCCTACTAATAATAGAAACATATTTGAATCAAATTTGGATGAAAAACTCAAGAATATAAATCATTCTGTAAATTATTATTTCGAAGTTAGAATGTGTGACGTTGTAAAAAACGATAACAATAATATAAAAAGTGAAAAACTACATGTAAAGTGTTTTGATGACTTCAAAACCGTTGTACAATCGACTCAAACAAATTACATAGAATTTATTTCAGGCTTTAAAAGTAGTTATCGTGATTTGGAAATTTTCGTGACGCCAAAAGTTCATGCTGTATTCTTTCATATTTCTCAATTTTGTAAAAAGTTGATAAAGAACTGGGATTCTATAGCGAGCAGGCCGTAGAATCTCTACGCTCAGATTTTAAAACAACTTGGACCAAATACAAAGTATTCGAAAGGCATCCTAAGTATCCAACTCAATTACTCAGAGCAGTTTAAGAATATAACGCTCAACATATATAAATATATATAGAGTTAAATTTAAAACAATTTTATGTTATATAATGTGTTACATAAATATGTAGTAAATAAAAATGTAAATATATCCAAACTTAAATGCTTTACATACTATCGAAAATTATTACAAAAAATTATGAAATACTTAATTAAAACTAAATTATTATATCGGAAATATTGTTTTTCTTATATTAAGATCTCATAAAAAATATTTTTTAATAAATTTAATGTTTAAATTCACAATTCAATACGAATGTGTAAAATGTTTAATAGAAAACGGGTAATTTTTTTTTTTCAAAAACGGCTCTACAAGTTATGGGCTATAATTTTTTTTACACACTACTGAGAATGTAAATAACCCAAATTAGTAAAACAAAAATGATGTACTACGACCATTCATTCAAGACCATCGATTTCCATGACTCTTTTCAATTAATTGTAAAAAAAAAATGTTTAGGTTACTTTTGAACAGAAGCAATCGAAGCTAAGAGATAAATTGTGATAATTATTTAAAACAAAATCTATATATTAATACGAGAAGGTAAATTTTAAATTCCCTTTTTAAGCAATATGCGGGCACGGAGGAGTGGGAAAATTGGCATAGTCATAGTTCATATGGGGGAGAAGCTGAGAATGATAAAATTTATGTTTTATCTGTCTTAAAAATATATTAAATTAAATAGAATAAAATATTTATAATAATTCGTTACATCCTGTTAACGGGACTGATTTAAATTATATATCAGACGCTCTGTGTTCAATTGTGAATTTCTAAAATTGATTAACATACCTTTAGGCTCATTTAAATATTCATAAATTTTTCATATACATACATATATAGATTAAAAAAACATTGGAAGACAAAAATTGAATGAGAAAATAATATTTCCTAGAATTTGCACTCGAATTTCGAGTGCTGGGCTATATTAGTATTTTTTAATTTCGTTAGTTTATGTTTGTAAACTATCAAAAATAAATAAAAAAAAATTTTGATGAACTTTTTAAAATTTTATGTTTTGTTTTAGCTAAAAAAATTTATGTTTTAAATTAAAACCAAAAAAATACTTAATAAAAACGAGTAAGAAAATTATAGTCGGTCTAGTCCAAATTTACGATACCGTATACCATGTGTTGAGAGAAAGCGTCTTAGATCCAACTGATTAGATATAGAAAATAAGCATAACCCAAGGTTCATATCGGATGCTATATTTATATAGAGACTAGGTTGAAAAATGCATTGATCCTTAACATATGTGGAAGAGGCACTTATTTTTTACAAAAACATATACAAACCAAATATGAAAAAAATGTGTGAAATATTTTTGTTATACCCTCTATACCACTGCGCAGAGGGTATATATCAGTTTGTCAGTCCGTTTGTAATTCATCGAAATAAATTCCGAAGACCCCATGAACTATATATATTCTTGATCCTTATAAATAGAGAAGTCGATCTGTCCGTCTATCTGTCTGTTTGTCTGTTGAAAACATTCTCCTGTCCGTAATAGATCGAGTTGTTCGCACTACTTGGGTACACAATATTCGTCATAATATGGAATCTCTAGACCAAATATGTGAGGTTTGAAATACGAAAATGTAAGGATACTCTGATAATATTTCATGTAAAAACCAAAAATAGTGAAAAGTGTTTATACGTAACAGAACATATGTATCAGGAAAATACCTAAAATTTTTGTTAAATACGGAGTATCTTATCATTGTAAAAAATCGAGCCATTATAATTTGAAATCAAGCGTTTTTTGTTCTCTTAGTGTTAACAACCTTGGTTACAATATTGTGTTTAAAACACGGGTGGAGGGTATCAAATATTAGGCAGAGCCGAATTTAACACTCTTACTTGTTTTTTGATATATTTATGTAAAGATCGGGAAGCAGCTTTATATGGAGGTTATGACTAAGAATTGTTGTATGTTTGTTTTATTATGACTAAGAATTGACACACACTAACCAAATTTTACTGAAATCTATATAATTTGGATCTTATGACAACTTAAGTCGATAGGGGTCTTTTGTATGGGGAGTAGGTCTGAATATGCACCGGTTTTCACCAATTACAATAGCGTCGCCCTATGGTCGATAATAGATTGTATATTAAACTTCAATATTTTTATTTGTGACCTGTAGTTTGATTACAAGGCTTACTTGGACACACGGTTGGAGTCGATCGGCATAATAAAAGACGGGTCTAGCTCAAACATTGTAGGTAGTTACAAACATCAGCACAAACTCATTATACCCTGACCATATAGTGATTATAGGGCAGAGTTGTAAACGAATCATTAATTTTTGTATTAATTCGCGAATCATTCATGAACTGAATTGGTAAAATTTTTAATTAATTCTTTTCGTCAAAAAACGAATTGAATGAAATTTGAATCAGTTCATTTGAATTTAGCAAACATGAATTGCAATTCATTTCCAATTCAAATGAATTGGGCAAAATGAATTGCAATTCATATTTAATTCAAATGAATTGGAAATGAATTACATTTCATTTTAACAATTCATTTGAATTGAATTGACTTTGAATTAATTCAAATGAGTTAGAAAAACGAATTGCAATTCATTTCCAATTCATTTGAATTGAATTTGAATTAATTCAAATGAGTTAGTAAAATTAATTGCAATTATTATAATTCAATTAATTGAATTAATTATTGAATTAATTCAAATGAACTCGAAAAATGAATGTGCAATTCATTTCCAATTTATTTGAATTGAATTGATTTTGAAAAAAGACTACTGTAAATAAATATAAGGAAGCATTACTCCCGTTTTGTTATCCAACTCATTTTATTATATTAAAGACAGCATTACTCTCATTTCGGATATCACCTAAAGTGTTTGTCATTGAATGTTCGTGGGTCACAAAATTTCATAAAATAAATAAATTAATAGATTTTAAATATTAAAAATGTCTTGTTATTCACCGTATGTCAAAAGCGAAATAAGTAGTACTTGAAGAAACAAACTCCAAACACCACGTTTACTTCAATTGAATGCAATTCATTTTTGATTTGATAAATATAAATTGCATTTCATTTTGCAAATTCATTTGAATTAAAAATGAATTGCTATTTATTTTGCAAAATTCATTTGAATTGGAAATGAATTGCAATTCATTTTTGCAAATTCAAATGAATTGATTCAAATTTCATTCAATTCTTTTTTTTTTGGTGAAAATAATTAATTCAAAATTTAGCTAATTCGTAATGAATTGAAATCAAAAAAGAATGATTCATTTACAACTCTGTTATAGGGTATTATAAATCCCGAAATCACGAAAAATCCCGTTATCTCGGGTTTGAAAAATTTAGTACCTTTCGGTTTCCCTAGGAGACACCTTAAGTAATCATATATAAAAAAATTTTTAGAAAAGAAGAGGTCATAAATAACTGGTTGTTATTAAAAAAAATAGAATTTTTTTATTCGATTGAAACACAGAGGTTACTTTGTATAAACAATTTAGTTTATTAATTAAATGGTAGCATATACATAGTTAATGATCTCAATTATTCTTTATGTAAGTTCTTCACAAAGAAAAGAAAAAAAGGCAATTTCGCTACATTATGACAATTATGTCGGATTTTGCTGTAAATACGGTTTTGAAATGACTTTTTAGATAACACTATATACAGCATGACTCAAAATTGTCTTTTAACCTGTATTTCACCTCTGGCGAAGTTCTTGTTCTATCCCCATTGTAAAAAAATGTATAATTTTTCCAAATCTGCAAGTTAGTGGAAAACAAGTCTCGTCATGCAAAAATTTTTGCAAAATTTTTAGCCATCCAGCGACATATAATTTTAAAGATAATTATCACATATTTGGCATAATTCTTGCGCTATTTATTTTTATAAATTTTATTTAATATTATGTAATTTCTGAAATATTGAATGATGTCCAACTATGACAAGTTGGCGCCAACCAAACTGTTTGTTAATGCATTAAAGAAATGAAAAATTTTGTTGCTAATTTAATATGAAGAATTTAACAATTCTTCAAAAAAAAAATGTTAAATATTCTGTCATCGTTTAATATAAATGTTTAATTTATTATTAGTAAGTTTTTCATATTATGAGGATTGTGATGGGTGTATTAAAAGACATAGTGTAAATTTGTATGACTATGGCGTCATTTTGACATAATAAAACGTCTGCTGTTTAGAAAAATCTATACGTACAAAAAAAATAAACCACAGCTATCAACTATGTTTTGATTCATTTCTGCTGCTCCCTCCTAAGTTACCACCAACAAAGTGCCTCAATTGCACTATATATAGTACAAGGCTGCTTATCTCAATTCAGTTATTTTAAATAATCATAGATTAAATACGTATTTTTATGTTTTAATAAATTTTCTAAACTGGCATGCGAGTACAAAAATGCTGAAAGCAGATTACCTAAAGCACAACAGTAGGAAATACTTAACACGGGCTTAAGCATATGTCTGCAAAACTTTCGATAAGTGTGAACATTAATTTTATATTGAAAAATAATAAAAATGAATGCATTTAATCAAATCATAAATGTAATTCTTATTATTATAAAAAAAAATTTTTCTATTTCAGGTTAAATATTGTTGCAGTTGTTTTATTAGATCAACAGACAGTTATTAAAACCCACTAAGTGTATATAATTTTATTTTTGTTTTAATCTGCCGTGTTTCTTAAGTCAACAGAAAAGTTGGTTACCGTTTTGTATTATTATTAAACAATGTATTTTATTAATTTTTGGTTAAATATGTATGAAATACTTCTGTGTTTTTTTTTTTTATTGAAAATAAAATTATACTCATTTCAATAGTTGATCTTGAAATTGTTCATGTTTCTTCGCTTTTGCGGTTGGTCTATATTTCCAAATTTATCTAAATGACTAAATGCGTTGTTTACTCATTTGTGCAAATCATCAAGTTTTCATTATACATATTGACGTAACATTTTTCGTGTTGGTTTTTCGTCATCTTTTTTATTTACCTTTTTAATATAAGTTTGTTTTCTTTCAATATATTTTTATATTTTAGATTTTTTTATACCCTATACTACTATGTGGTTTGGGTATAATGACTTTGTGCTGCTGTTTGTAACTACCAAAAATACTTGACTCAGAATCACCTTCTACAGGTCGCAAATATGAATAAACTACAACCTACAGGTCGCAAATATGAATATATAATTTGGTATATAAGCTTCTATCGGCCATAGGATGAACGCTATTGAAATTTGTGAAATTCGGTACATGTTCAGACCTAGTCCCAATACAAATGACCCCTATGAAATCGACATAAATTGCCATAAGATCCCAATTATAGTATAGATCTCAGTCAAATTGGGTTTGTATGTGTTTATTATATCCATTAATCAGTAGACCAAAAATATCCCTATAGGACTATTCTTAGTCATAGGCCCCATATAGAGTTGCTTCCCGATCTTCACTTAAATCTATCAAAAATCAAAAATATTGTACAGATTTTTCTCAAATTTTGTTCGTATAAATTTTTTAAAAATATAAGTGACTTTACCAAATATGGTCAGGATCGGTCCATTTTTCGACGTAGTCTCCATATAAGTAAAGCATCCGATATGAACTTTTTCATATCTGCAGCCAAAAAAATTAAGAATGCCACTGAAATTTGGTTTATGCTTATTTTTTATATCGAATTAGTTTGACCGAATTGATAAGGTCTCTAAACCGTGGTATAGGGTATCGCATAGTCGGTCTAGACCGACTATAATTTTCTTGTTTTTTTTTTTTTTTTTTTTTTTTTTTTTTTTTTTGTAATCCATCTTTATTTATTGAATTTTCACATAGGTTTGTGAACTAACAATAAGTTATTCAAATCTTAAAACTAAAACTTAAATATTAAATCCAGTCAGTGCCACACAAAATTTCATTTATTCTATATATATATATATATATGGGGGTTTCATGTCAAGTGCACCAACTTTTGAAACCGATGTCTTCCGATCGGGAAGTATTTTTTTTCGAAATATTGAAGAAATAGCTATCTAAACTCTTTGGGAGAAAATTTTCTAAGAACAATAGATAATAAGTTACATGGATGAGAAAAAACACCTGTTTGGCCAAAATGTCAAATTTTGATCCCCTCTAACTCAGAGAGATCTGGCCCGATCTTATTAAAAAATTGTGTCTAAACTACTATCCAATAGAACTAACCTTGGTGCAAATTTCATCCCGATCGGAAGACATCGGTTTCAAAAGTTGGTGCACTTGACATGAAATCCCCCATATATGTAATCTAATTTTAGATTTAAACACACTTTTTATATTGCATTCAATAATTTTTTTTGTTCTATTCGCAATAATTGTTTAGATACTTAGCTATTAACTAAAGAATGCGTTGATTTGATTTATAGGAAAAGTCTACGAAATTATACTTGCTGGATTAGATTTTAATGACTGACTAACGGGTAATTTTGTTTTTTAACACATTTAGTTCTTTTTTGGACTATTTTGGAACAAAACTACAGAAAAAACCAAATATTCTCAAAACTTATTTTTTTACAAATCCAAGTAAAAACAAGTAAGAAAATTAAGAGTTTGCCTAGACTGACACCCAATACAATGTGTGTAGAGAAAGGGACTTAGGTCCAACTAATTGTATAACCCAAATTTGAGTGAGCAAATACATTTTTTTTGCTCTTAGTTACTTTTATTGGCATTTTCTTTATAGTTAAAATTATAGTTTAGAATATACATTTAAAAATTTCGCACTTCCATTAAGGCCAGTTTACACTATCACACTTTGTAATACGAGCTGTCTAAAAGTCGAGTATTATGAAAATGTCGTATCATGTAAAAAGCTTATGTTATGAATTTGTATTTGAAAGTCTGTAGGATTTTATTTTCGAAGTCCGATGGTTTTAGAAACATTTCTAAAAACTTGCCATTTTCATCGGACCAGAGTTGTTTTTTTGGTAATATTAAAAAAAAAAGGTAAACAAAAACAAAGAAAGTGGAAATAAAATATAAATTTCAAAATAAAGCTCCTTGTTATTCTAAACAGCTGTTTTCATAAGACTTGAGTGTGATGATGTAAATGGCCTAAATATGCAGAAATAATGTCGGCACGACTTTATGACAGTCCAATGAATTTCATCGGATTTTTATTTCGAAAAATCATACGACTGAGTGGTATCGTGGAAATGGGCCTTTATAAAATAATAAATACGAATTTTTTGGTATTTAATGCAATTTTGAGTTGAAATTAATTGAACTAATCGTTTTTACAAACATGAAAGTAAAATTTGTCGCAATAGAAATGTCGCGTGCTAAATAATATTAAAGGTTATAAAAAAAACGAATGCAAATAATTCAACATGACAACTACCAACGGAAAGCCACATAATTGCATTTTATGTAAAAAAAAAAATCGCTTTAAAAAACTATTTTCCAATTCGCAGATTTTTGCATTGCACTTAACATAGTGCTACTAAAATGCTATCGAAGAATTAAAATAAGAAAAAATATTATAAAGATTTTTTACTTCTTTTTTTCACTTCAAAGGATATGGGCAATCCAAATTTGAATAAAATCTGTGTAATATATTTTTTTTTTTTCTGATAGATATAAGTGGAGACTATGTATGACATAGAATTATCCGACAGGGTTTATTTTTGGACTACTGATTAATGGGTTTAATAACATAGAGTTCATTTATATGGGGACCTAGGTCTGAACATAAACCGATTTTCACCAACTTCAATAGCGTTCGTCCTCTGGCCGATAGAAGCTTATACACTAAATTTCATCAAAATATATTCATATTTGCGACCTGTGGTTTGATTACTAAATTTACATGGGCACATAGACGGACGAACGGACAGACGGACGGACGGACATCGCTAAATCGACTCAGAAAGTGATTCTCAGAAAGTGATTCTGAGTCGATCGGTACAATAAAAGATGGGTCTAGGTCAAATATTTTTGATAGTTACAAACATCAGCACAAACTCATTATACCCTGACCACATAGTGGTATAGAGTATAATTTTATATGTATACTTAGGGACTGAGATCGATAAAACTTTAAGAGAAAAAACACAATAATTTTTGGACTGTGCAAACCATTGCAATCAAAACTACTGTATATTAACAAAAATACAAGTAGACACTAACAATTAAAAATTAGTTGAATTATTTTACTTTAAATGTATCTGAGAAAAAGTTGGGGCGTTATTGGCGCAACTTTTTTTTTTTTTTTTTGCCTTTATCACTATAAGTATTTTGGTCAGTATCGTTCGATGGTCTAAGTTCAGGACAGTTAGCTGGATGGCTTCCGTGGGTACTTAACAAAAATAATTTTTTTTCGATACCAGCTTAGTAATATTAGACAAGGTAAGGAAAGAAAAATTTATATTATACATATTTCGTGCTGCCCTAAAGTACACTTTGATGTAAATATCCAGGGGACCTTTAAGTAGTGCGATGTTCATAGACATTTTAATGATTTATAAATTGATACAATACATACAGTGGTCTGCGAAAAAATAGGCCAATGTATTTCTGAAAATTACTATCGTAATTAAATTATATGAACAAAGTGTGCCATTCAATGATCTTACTGTACTTCATTGATCTGTTCTACATGAATATATACAGTGAGTGACAATACAATGGACACTTTCAACAAATTATATTTTTGACGACTTGAACACCAAAAAATTGGATCATAAAATTAAAAACTCGCATTAATTGAAAAATTTATATGCTTTATTTATTTAAAAAAGAAATAATCTAACCCATAAAAATCAAGTTTTTATTAAAACTCTTCCTTTCCTTATGCATATGAGTTTTTAATCTCTCCGTGACTGTGCGTGACTATTTAAAAATTAATCTTTGGTCACAATAAGTCTATGGACAAAGTTTCAGATCGATCGGATGAGGGGAAATGTGGTTTAAATCACTCCATGACTGTGCGTGACTTTGCGCGACTGTGCGAGACTAAGTCAAAGTTGATCTTTTTCACAGCAAGTCTATCGACCAAGTTTCAGATCGCTCGGATGATGGTAAATGAAATTTAGATCACTCCATGACTGTGCGTGACCGTGCGTGACTGTACGTGACTAAGTCAAAGTTGATCTTTCTTTACAGCAAGTATATCGACCAAGTATCAGATCACTCGGATGACGGTAAATGACATTTAGAACACTCCATGACTTTGCGTGACTAAGTCAAAGTTAATCTTTTTTCACAGCAAGTGTATGTATCAAGTTTCAGATCGATCGGATGAGAAGAAATGACATTTAGATCACTCCGTGACTGTGCGTGACAACCCCAAAACTAATCTGTTGTCACAACAAGACTATGGGCCAAGTTTCAGATCAATTGGATAAAGGGAATGGGGTTTACTCACGACAGACAGACAGACAGAGAGTACGAGTTAAAAGAAAGAGTTTAAAAATATTAACATAAAATAGCTTAACTTCAGAAAAAATAACAAAACTTAAAAGTATTTATTTTAATGCTGTTGACAAGACAATGGAAACCTCTACTATAATTGAAAAACTTTCCCTCTATTTCTGGTTACAATATTTTGTTGGATATCTATTATATTTAAATATTACTTCACAACGCCTGGAGTCAATTAAATTGTTGATGATATCCATTGAAATTTTTTACCCCTCTGTAATTTCTTGTTTGTGTAATTTCGTGTACGTATTTTTCGATCTACAACTTTCTGTATATATCGAAATACACATTTTCCTCTTTTACTACATGAATTGAGCCCATTCCTTGGCCCGTAAAGCAACCCCATACAATAATATTGCCACCGCCAAACTTGACAGTTTTGTTTATATATTTGGACGCATCTGAAAACAGAACAGTATTCCAATTCCATTTTGACCAGTTCATAAGTTCTTTAGCAAAATTTAAGAGAGCCAAACGATTTTTCTCCGATATTAGTTGTTTCTTCACAGGATGATACCAACCAAGATCAGTTCATTTGCTCGTCGGGAAACAGCTCCAGGCCATATTGTTAGTTTCACATTATTAATGACTTCTTTAGGTAGCATTTTTGGATTTATGGATGGCAAAATTCCATGAATTGAGCTACGAATTGGTACCTCATCCGCCATATTCTCCGGATTTGGCCTCCAGTGACTATTTCCTATTTCCAAACCTAAAGAAATGGTTCGGTGAA
The DNA here is from genome assembly GCA_963682025.1 of Cordilura impudica. Lineage (NCBI taxonomy): Eukaryota > Metazoa > Arthropoda > Insecta > Diptera > Scathophagidae > Cordilura > Cordilura impudica. The sequence continues at coordinate 98,268,128 of OY821521.1, forward strand.
AAGAGATTTAGCTCCAACGATGAAATTATTGATCAAACAAGTGCCTATTTTATGGACCTCGAAAAATCCTATTTTTTGGAAGGGATACAAAAATTGGAGAAACGTAGGACTAAGTATATTGAGCTAAAAGGAGATTATGTTGAAAAATATTTTTTTTTTGCAAAATAAAAATGTGTTTCATTCAAAAGTCACTTATATGCCCTCGTGCATATAAGTTAAGAGTGTAGAGAATTAATATATTGAAATGGTAAACAAAAAAATGTAACGGTAAATTTGCACATTCTTTTTTTTGGCAACAATCTTTTTGGTTTTGAAATTTTTTTCACTTTTCGTTGCAATTTGCTTGAAATTAATTTGTGCCAAAGTGAAGTTAAAAACAAATTAAACACAACTATGTTTAAATATTTAAAAAACATATATAAGGAAACTATAAGGAAATTGTGAAAAGTGTTTTTTGTTAAGCATATGTATTTAAAGTTAGCTTAATGTAGCAACTTTTGCATCTATATTGTCACATTGTACTCGTATGAGTGCAGGCTATAAAACACTTCCAAAAAAAAGATGAATATTATAAAAGGAAATGTGATTTTTTTGTTTTAAAGATGGTTGGCATCTAATGGGTTAAAATCAGCAGTAAAATTATCTATTATTCTGGTTTTTAACTCTACACAAAACATTATTCTTACCATTATTTTATAATAATTAATAATAAGATTAAGATATTGAAAAATTCAATTGTATTTAAAATTAGTGGAAAGAAAACGTCATAAACAATAAATATTTAAAAAACGGTTAATATTTTAAACATTTTCTTTCATATCGATTACTAAGTTTTTGTTTTAATCAACTCTGGTACAGAAGTTTAAAAGTTTACGTTGTTTTATCATCACTAAAAAGTATTTCTTTCGTTTATCAATTTTTTTCGTCGGTCAGTAAATGAGACACTGATGAGCGTATATACTTGTTATGTAATGTTATTTCCTATACAAATTGCTCGTTATTGTTCTTTATTAAAAAGATTATACAATTTATTTCTGAGAAAAGTTTTAAAATATTAAATGTCTGATAAATTTTTGACATCGAAAATCAATAAATAAAGTTTTGTATTTTGGCTGTGGTTTTTTCATAAAATATATTTTCAAAAGCCAAATTACTAAGAAAAAAAAATATACTTATAATAATTTTCAATAAGGTTCATCATTGCATTATTATTATTTCGAAATATTATTCCATCGATTTTTATAATTGCGAAGCGTTTCGGATCGAACAAAGTTTACGTGTGCAAACAGACGGACGGACACTGTTAAATAGGCGAGAGTCACAACCATCAGCTCAAACTTAAAATACTCGGTCGTGCATTGTATAACATTTTACTATTTACTCCATAAGATAACAACTGTGCACAAATTAAAAACAATTTCACCTTGTTCAAACAAAAAAAAAAAAAAAAAAAAACTATCCAAAATTACATAAGTGTGCACAATATATTTCTGATGATATATACACGCCTTTTAAATAATTTACATACACTTACATACTTTTATATTTACACTAATTTACTTTTAAAAAGAAAATAAACCAACGATTTTTGATTTTAAAAAACTAAGCCCAAACTGAATACAAATTAATTAAACTAACTACACACAAATAATAATATACATACATGAATATTTAAACAAAAAATAAAAACAATTTTGAATATAATATAATTTAGTGCTTTTTATCGACTTCTGTTTTAGAATTTTTAATTGAGTGTAAATAAATTTAATAAAAACTCATACATAAAGAAAATATTAAACAAATCCCAACAAACATCAAACATCGAAAAACATTATAGTATAACGTTTTTGATAAAAAATAACAAGTATAGTTAGCAATAAAAAGAGCTTGTCAGTTCTTATATGCATATTTGTATATCTGAAATATTTATAGACTAGAGAAAATGGTTCGAGATTTCCTGATATTGATTCGAGTAAAACTGTAATTATGAATGCTGCTTGTATGTACTCGTATATTTAAATTCAATTTGAATGATATTAATATTTCTTAATTTTACATCGTGTCTCGACTAGCTATAATTCATGGCAAAGTTCGTGTTCAAGTCAGAGAAAGATAATCATTTCCATTTCATTTCCAAAATCTATTTGAACCGTAAACAATAAAAATGCATAATTGTACTCAATGCTTTAAAAGAGTTACTTTTCTTTTTAAATCCGTTCTTTTATAGTTTTCACTTTTGTTGTTCCATAAACACTCATATTCGCGATACATATTAATTAAATTAATAATTTCGCTTTTATTTAATTTAAGTTGCACCATTTTAAAATACTTAAAAGTCAAATCGAATAAAACTTCAAATTAATGGCAGGGTTTATGGCAGAATTTCTGTCATGGCAAAGAGTTGGATTTTTCAGTCATGACATGAACGTTAGCGGTCTCCACTAGCCATTGATTTGAACATTGCCATGAATTATAGCTATCGAGATACATAGCTTAAAAAATATTCTTCGAGTTATTTTTCAATATTTGGAAACAATATTTTCTTTTTTGGTTGAAAACAAAGTTTGCGAAATTTATTAAAAAATAAAATAATCACAAATCATCACAATCATTCATTAAAAATAAAACAATAATCATAAACACTTGATGATTTTGAATTGTTATAGCAAGTGCATTTTTTTTTTAATTTCTCAAAAACTTCAATTGATGTTTGTTGGGTTTTATAAAATTTGCGTGAGCGCTGGCAGGTCTCTTGTTTATTACTTTTTTTTTTGCTTATTTCTGTATGTTTTTTAAGGTTTACTTTTTGATAAGCCACAAACAAATCGATGTATGAGTGTGTGTGTATGTAGCACAACAATATGTTTCAAAGCCACCTACCTATTTTGGTAGATAAAATGAAATTTATGTTTTACTATGAAAAAATGGGTTAAAAATTAACATTTTTGCAGAAAAAAATGCTATGTTTGCACATATGTATGTACATACATACATATAAGATATAAAAAACAAGTTGGCGTTTTTTGGATGATTAGATTTCCGTTGATTGCAAAGTTTACACAAAACGTTATTAAACATTTTTTTTTTGTTTTGATAGATGAAGGTTGCTTTTTCACTATGTTTTAAAAGTTTACATTTTAAAATATTCAAAAGTAATTAAAAGCCAATAGAAATTCATACGAATTGCATTCTTTCAAGGGATTCACATAAAACCGAGATATCAACGGCCTATTCTTAAGAAGAAAAAAAAAACGTTTTAAATATATATTTAATACTCGTAAGTATTATATGCTTTGTTATTCGCACCCGTATGCAGTGGGCGTGGCCTTAACGATATACGTGAATACAACAAATTACGAATTAAATATACAGATATGCCCATACAAATGGCAATTTTTTTCATATATTCTTTCTTATACTGAATTATCGCTACGGCCCATACTCCCTACGAGTGTTTGGCATTTTGTTTTGGGTGTGGCATACCCAGCTTTCTTTGTAACAGGCCAAAGTTCGTCCATACTTTTCTAATTTTTCTTCGTAATTTCAACCTTCACTTGGGCTGGCCAATCCAAACCGTCGATCTTCTCCAAACAAATATCGAGTTTGTATTTGGGGTCATTATCTTGCATAAATTTCAACATACATACATAATTGGCATAAAATCGAAGGTATGTGGTTCCGTATGGTTTTTTGAAATGTTCAAGTACTGAAACTTCTCCATTTTGCATTAATTTTTATCATTTTACCACCCGCTTGTTTTACCGTCTTCTTGACGTTTGGGACGATGAACAATGGTTCCACCACATTGTCTATCCTATTAATCTTCGTTTCGTCGCATGTTTTTCAGAAATCAGTGTGTTTTTCTTTATAGATTTTGGCAAAGGTAAATCGTTTTGAAAAAAAAAATTTTTCACATTAGTGACTGTTTTCTGAAAATGCGCCCAAAAAAAAATTACTACGTTGAATCGCCTTCTGACAAGCCTGCTGAATATTTCTAAGTGCAAAGACTGATTAATGTCGGATGCTATCTGTCGTGATGATTTCAATGTATAATTTTTCTTCAATCTGACTATGGCTGCATCCATTGGTTTTCCGAGGCTTTAGCTTTGCCTGTAAGCAATACATCGGAATTCTCTACACATGAATGAATTACATTGTACACTTTTTTTCGAAAACTATACATAGAATTAGCAATTCTCGCCACTTTTTTCGCTTCTTTGTGCATTTTCCATACTGTCCGTCTCTCCTCAATTGTGTGGTAAACATACCTGATTTCAAAAACTTTTCACTCTAAAATACTTTTATTAAATTATTTTTCGATTACACAAAAATCACACAATTCTATAACAAGCCCGTCGAGTACTGAATATTTAAGTTTTAAAAGTTAAAAGTTGTTGTTTTGCGGTGAACATCATAACTCGTTACCGGATATGTGAAATAAAAAAATCAAAATGCGTTTAAAAGGTGACATTTTTCCTGAGGTAGTGATGAAGTTTTTTAATTTTTTTTTTGCAGCATTTTGAAGTGAAAAACACGATTTTTGCTATAAAATTTCGGGAATTTGTTGTTAAATAATGGGGAAGGGAATGGAAAATAAAAAAAACTCTTTGTGGTTACCTGGGGCAAATCGTCGCATTCGATATCGAGTAAAATCAATCGAAATTCCATATTTTGTTTTATTATTTCGATAATGAATGCGACGATTCGACCCCTAATGATTTATGTGTAGATATAGTGTGTAAAATTTCAAAAGAATCGGTCAAGTAGATTTTGACTTATTATGTTCACGGACTTCCAACATTTATTTGCTAGAAAATCGATTTAATGTTTTTTAAAAACTGATTTATATACGAAATACTGTATGAGGCCGGTCGCTGGAAACGCTGTATCTTCTTAAGTTTTGCTCCGATTTACTTGAAATTATGATGCAACACTCTCACATTCAGAAAGAGAAATGCAAAAAAAAAACTTTTAAAACCTTACCCCCCCCCCTTAAATTAATTTTCAAATCGATTTTCTTTACAAAAAAAAAAAAAAAAAAAAAAAACTGGTACGGTAAATAATAATCAGAACTTAACTGAAAATTTGTGCGCTGTAATCAGCAGAGAAATTGAAGCTCTAAGCAAAAATTTTTATTTTGATGCACTTTTGGTTAAAAAATTTTTATTTGAAATCTTATTTTATGCCATTTATAAGTACATGACTGTATACATATATATTATTTGAAAGCTTCGAAAAAAAGGAACTTAGACTTAAGTTTTAAAATAGATAATATCAAACTAATCGGTTATATCATGTACAACAAAAATATTTATTTTTCTAGAAAAACATTTTTAAGTGCGCGTATCTTATAAACAGACAAATTTACAGTGAACACAACTACATTTAAAGTAATTATTTAAAATTTACTTAAAAGGCATTGAAGATTGCATACAACGGAAAGTACATAGAAATACACTTATCCATTAATTTACAGTTTTTTTTTTTTTTTTTTTTTAATTTGCAAATTTATTTATTTTGAAATTTCATGTTCGTACACATTGGATTTTTTGGACGGTTTTAGCTTCTGAAATCTAGGTGTCTGTTGAATTTATCTAATATTGAACTTGACACATATTCCTCAGTAGTGGATGCTGTATAACGTTGTGCATTTGAGTTTTGGGAAATATTTGGGGCAAAGTCTATACTATCTACATTTTGAAGTGAACGCTTCTAAAGGCGATTCCATCAAATGTTTCTTTTAAAATAAATTCTCTTCAAGCAAATAAAAAATCTAAATTTTATATTAGAACAATACTATGGTCTGAAGATGAGGAAGAAAGGAAATTACATGTTTTTATTTGAAAATGAACAACTTTATTCACGTATTCTATTTTTTATTTTATAATATAATGTAATATACGCTTTAAACGTTTCATTATATACTAAATGATCTCAAATCTACAAATAATTTTTTTAAAATTATATAATATTATTTTTTTACAAATATATAACTAGCGCTTTTTAGCGCTTTTCGTTTCATTAAAATTTGGCGCCTTTTAGCGCTATTTGGGTACTGCTTTGCGCTTTTTACTTTGAAAAAGTTGGCATCGCTGCCTAATAGCCATGGCAAACGGGACTAATATAGACTGCCGTATTTCGGATTTGAAGAATTCTCGTTTGGCATTCCTTTTACTTACGAACTATTGGTTAGTATAAAGGTGTGGAGCGAAATATTCAAAGTAGTGTGTTAGAAACAGATTCGGGTGGAAATAATTTTTTTAATGTTTAGCAAAAATAAAGGTTTTAACCATTTTAAGCCATTTTTTACAAATTAGGAACATTTTGAATCTTCATATTTAAAACAACTTTAAATTCTTAAAATGCGTTATAACTACACAAGATCAATAATTTTCTCGCATGTTGAAATATAAAAATTTTAACAGTCACCGCATAAGAAGGGAGCTATGTATGTATACAAGTGTTTGGTGTTTGTTTACTTTAAGACCAACACCACATTTATAAAATTGACATCTGTTTGGTTAACACAAAAATAACCGACTAAACTGAACGAATGAACATAACACTGCAAGTCGTTTGGTTATTTGGCTGACTGATTATGATATGTGATTTCTAAGTAAAAAGCTATAACGTCATTTTTTTTTTTCCAAAATGTTTGTTTATACAACAAAATAATGTCTGTATGTGTAAATCGTGCACATTTGCACATTTGTATAACTAGATGGAAAAAAGATACTTACATAAATCAAACCCGAATAATATCTGTCCTTGATATTGTGCAAGACGGATGCTTCATTCAGACATGTTAATTCAGCCATATCCTCGACTTTGTCGAATTTAGGCGGATTCATTTTTTGTATATCATCACGCAGAATCATAACACGTTTACCCGTTTCGGTAAGTTCAACTTCAACTTCGTCGCCATGTTCACGTTTAATACTGGCAGCCACAAAACCCTGAAAATTAAAAAGAAAAAATTAAAAATAAATATAATAAGTACTAATAGAGGAATTAATTTTTTAAATTCCATAATAAACATAAGTATAAGAAGAAAAAGAAAACCAGAAATCCATTACATTTCTAATGTACTCGTATGTATCTAATTCGAAAATTCCTTAGCTTTCATTATTTGTATTTAATTTGACTTAACACCATCAACGACATAAAGCAGCATGTGTGCAAGTATGTGTAAAATCTGCAAAACAATATATTTTCTATGCAAATGTTGCCGTTTGTAAGAACAACTGTATTCATTTTGCGGGCAATACAAACAATAAAATACACATCCAAATCAGGGATGTGAAATGAAAACTCCAAAAAGTTACCTACAATGAAACGAAATGGTACTTTTTGTACTCTCACAAAAATCCGTAGAATCCAAGAGCATATAAAAACTTAATAAGTGGGACAACAATTAGGGAATTCTTAAGGTGTACTAGTTTTAAGTTATAAAGAAATACAAGATATCAAAATATAGATGTATGTGAACACCCTGTCGTAAATAAATTTTAAAAAAATATTTGAAATAAACTGCAAACGTTGTATTGTCGTATAATTTTATTATTTTTAAATATGTCTTTATTTATATTTCTTATTGATATGATCTCAAAAACGCAACTACTTTCTCCGAATCATCTTTAATTTAATATTTATGTTGTCGTTAGCCCATTTTTATTTTTAACCAAGGAGCATCATATAGCACTTTGTTAAAGTTTGGCTCATTAAAACACGCAGTTTTTAAAAATAATTTAAGTATTATTGTGCCGTCTATAGTTTACGAGAAATTCAAAAGTTAATTGCTGCCAAACATTGGCTGAAGAAATTGAAGATGGGGAAGCTTTAGAAGGATTGAGGTGCCCAATATTTCGGAAATGGAATTTCATACTCTAGGAGTTGAACTGACAAACTTGGTGGATTTAGTACCAGAAAGCCCTTGCGAAGTTTCTGAAAGCACCAAAATCCAATTCACCAAAAAAAAAAATTTGCATGGAAGAACAGGCTCATGCGAAATCAAGAATTAATTACATTTTATCCGCCAAATGATAATTATATTTTTGAAACGACATTTCAATATTTCGAAAAATATTTCGGTAACGAGTTTTTTACAAAGCCGCATATTATATAAATTTATATGCCATTCACCAAGGTAAATCAACTTTCAAATAATCCATTGCTGATGAAATGTGTATATAAAATATTTGGGCTTCATATTATGACGAGTTGTTTGAAATTTCCTCGAATGCGAATGTACCTTGATAAGCTTTGGGGAATGCCTTTGTTTTATAAAAAAATGACGGTCAACCGTTTCTTCTTATTACGAAACTATATACATGTAACAGATATTTCAGCTCGACCAAGAGAATGTCACGATAGAATGTACAAAGTAAGGCCTGTAATTGAACAGGTGCGTCGTCGGCTTCACCAAGTGCCTTTGGAGGAAAATCTTTGCGTAGGCGAGCAAGTAATTCCATTCAAAGGAAAATTTACTGGCCTGCAATATATAAGGCCAACCAGTTCTACGGGGTATCAAAGTGTTGTTTTTATGCGGTAAGAGTGGAATACCCCATGATTTCATTATCTACCAAGGTTCTACAACACCACTCAACCAAATATTAGTCAAGACCATAGGAAGTGGACCAGCAGTTTTATTGCACTTGATAAAGCGCATTCCAATGCATTTTCAGGGTCACAAATTATATTTTGATAATTACTTCCCTTCTTTTTAAGTATTTGAAACTCTTCTGGATAGAGGTATTTATATAGCAATCAACCTTTGCCTGACCAAAAAGCTTTGAGTAAGCGTGGAAGAGGTTCTGAATGCTGTAGTGAGAACGGAAAAGTGATATTTACAAGGTTGGTTTTACAATTCTCCCTGTTTATTGTTTATTTCTGAACGAGATTATAAATTTTTGTTAATCAATTTTCAGGTGGTTGTAAATCTAGCTTCGCACTTCGTGGGAGTCGGCTCATCAGATATGGCGAAGAGATGGGACAAAAAATATCAAAATATGTAGAAGTAAACCGTCCTGAAGTTGTGCGTTTATACAATGAAAATATAGGTGGAGTGGAACTACTAGATCAAATGCGACAGTACTATAGAATCAACATTCGTACTTCAAAATAGACCGTACGCGTAATAACGCATTTTGTTGACTTGGCGCTTACAGCTTCGTGGATGGAATATAAAAAAGCGTGTGAAAGAAATGGAATCCCACAAAGAGATATATTAGATTCCCAAAGTTTTCGTGCCGATGTAGCGAATGTTTTGATTAAATTGCAGAAAAAATATAATGATATTGATAGAGGGAGACCATCTGGAACCCCTTTATGTCCACCTACACCAGAAAGTTGCATATAAACGATTTCTACTGAACTATTGCAAAATTCACTCAAACGCAAAAAAAAAACAAATCAAAGTGTTCCTGCTAAAGATAGTCATAACCACTTACCAGAATTTTTAGAAAATACCAATGCAGGTCGCTGCAAAACGGCCGGTTGTTCAAAAAAATCTTTCATTGTTTGCAAAACGTGTAACGTTTAACTTTGTGTAAAACGCGGAAGCAATTGTTTTGCAAACTATCACCCAAAATAAATGTTTTGATTACTTTTGTACTATTTGTACTTATTTACTTACAAGAAATATGTCCCCTGAATAATTTTGTCCAATGTATTGGACAACACATTGCAGCCAGGTGGGACAACCTACCTGGAATTTGACTTTAGATTCTTACTAAGCACCCACCGAATTAGCTAACACTGAAATTTTCAGAATTTTATCTCAACTAGTTCACTTTAATGACGGAAAGGGTTAAGCAAATCTTCAAAATCAGACCAAAAAAAAAAATCAATGCATTAAAACGATAAGTAAGAATAATCAAAAACGAATTACTTTAATTAAATAAAATAAAATTAATTAAATTGATTGGTAAAGGTCCAGGCAGTAGTGACAAAGTACTTAAGTTCTTATCGTTTTATCCCAGATCCACACACATACACATCACTGTCTTATATGTAATTTAATTTGTGTGATGTTATTTTGCCAGATTTTTTTTCATCTCATTTACTTAAACGTCAAGTTGAAGGAATTTTTTTTTGAGAGCCTTGAACTTGTTTCACTTCGTATATATATAAACGAAAGAAGAAAATGATGAAGAAGAAGAACATAACCAAATACTGCTGAAAATGCGCTCAAAATATGCAGCATCAAGAGTATGTATAATGGATGAAAAAAAGAGTGTTTTAGTGCACAACCATGAATGCAATGTGGTTGCACACATAATACAACAACCTAACAAAAGGCAAAGGCAGATACAGGAACGTACGAAAGCTAAAATGACAACCAGGCGTATTCTACGTCAAAATATTCATTTTTACATATGAAGATATTTATATTCCGTTCATTTATATAATTACATTTGGCAAGTATCATAATGATGAAATGCAGTTGTTGGTTTGTTCTTCCGAGGAATGGAAAGAAATTGCAATATTTTTTGGGCGGGGTACAATTGTTTACACAACACAGATTTCGTTCATGTTGGTAAAACAGTCATTTTGAACAAAAGCTTTGGCATATATATTGTAAATTTAAAGACGAATTACGAAAGCTCGTGTTGTTTTCAATACAAATTATTCTTACAAAATAAATACCTTAAAATATTCCAAAGAATAATATACACTTTCAAACGTTCCATTATGTAGATATAACACATTAAACTATATATAAATGTATATTTTTTCACTCAACTCTATTTATCAAGGAATTACTCTTAAATTCCATTCTTGATCGATAAAAAAAATCATCAACGTATACCTACGACGGCGATCCCAGAACAACCCGACCATACAAAGAAAACATAACAAATTTGGGAAAAATTTTCTTTATTTCTAAACATTATCTCCTTCAATAGCTTCGATACCTTGTTTATAGGTCTTTAAAATAGCAGACTCCACCTAAACCGCAGACTCCACCTCTACATTGTTAGCAAATAGAAACACTTTTCCAAGGAAATAGATAAATATCGGAGTGAGCTAAATCTGGTGAATAAGGTGCGAGATGAAGCAATTCGAAGGTCAATTCATTGATTTTGGTCCTCACAAAATGTGAACTAATGCATGGCTTAATGAAACAACACTTTCTTTTTCGCCATTTGTTGCCTCCTTTCCTTAATTTCATCAATTAAAGTTAGCATAATACTCGCTTTTTGAAGGTAATCAATAAAAGTTATCCCATGCGCATCCAAAAAAACAGATTCCATAATTTTCCTGCAGATGGAACTGTCTTCGCCTTCTTTAGACACGATTCTCCCATTTTCTTAGCCGTTTATGGCACGGCCACCTAAATTATTCGACCACTACGGTGTTCGTCTTGGTAGTCGTAAACGAAGGCGCAGTAGAATCTAACATAGCCCAGCTTCAGTATTGGTTGGACTGAAACCTTTCAAATGAAAGTATTGAATTACGTAACGGTAACCAATTTTTTCCATGTTTACGTTGAGATCGAATACTTTTGATGGCTCCAAAAAAATATTGTAAGGAACGTGGCGCCTTTAAATTTAGAACATATCTTTTATAAGTGTTTTTCAAACTACTGCTGCTATACGTCAGGTCTGGTTGTTGAGAAGAAGCAACGAAGAAAATATATTTTTCTAAATATCATATCTATACGTCAGGTCTGGTTGTTGAGAAGAAGAAACGAAGAAAATATATATTTCTAAATATCATAAGTACTATGCGGTTTTCTGATGCAAGCTTTATTCAGTGATTCTATTAACGTTAATTGATTTTATTTTTGTAGGGAATTTGTTTAATGTGAGTCGGTCGTGAGATTTAAACCTGCGTCTTGTCAAATATAGATTCGAACTGCACGTTTGTCTGCATGCACTATAAAACATTCACCCAAAGAAAGGCCTATAGAGGTATAGAGGTTAGTTTTTAAAACTGAGCCGCTTTATAAGTAATGCCAACTTTTCTAAAGTCAGTAATATTACATGTATAATTAAAAAGCTAAACTACAAATTATAAACACTACATTTTCATCCGATGAGTTTACGGAACACATAAACTTGTTCGTTATTGAAATATTTTATTGGTCAACTGAAAATGATAATCTTATTATGTCAAGATATAATGAGTTAGTGCAGATATTTAATACTGCAAATTTTTGACTCGGTCCCGCGTTTTATTATACCGATTGACTCGAAATCACTCTCTGAGCTTGAGATCCAGATAATCATATTTATCTCGGTCAAATTTGGTTAATGTGTCTACATAAATAAATAATCAATCCAAACTGTGCAGGAGATTCACTTTCCGAGATTCACTTAAATCAGAATAAAGATATAAAGTCACTCAAAGAAAGTGTTTTCCTAATGCTAACAAATATGAGTACAACAACAAAGCTATTATCCCAATTATTCTCATATTTGCATTGTTTGATTATTGCACTATTATCTTCAACTACAATAACATAAATTTTTTGTAATAAGGGTTACAAGAATGATTAAAACATGTGCATTAACACCTTTCCACGCTGCTCGCATATTAGTCCACAATTCATCCAAGTTAACAGATGTACCAACAACACCTCTTTTGAGAATTCCCCAGAGGTGTTCGATGGAGTTAAGATCGGGTGACTGGGGCGGCCAATAAAGAACTTTGTAGCTATTGTCACTAAGCCATTTTTACGTAAGTTTGACGGTTTATTTGCATCATTATCATGGGAAACACGATATCCGGCGACTGCAATTTGAATTTTTTTTCTCAGTAAAGGGAAGATTCGTGCTTAATATGTCCACGTAGGATTGCGCAGTCATCGTACCAACAATTCTGTCGACTGTTCCAACTCCTTTAGCCATCTTGTAACCCCACACCATCACGGATCCACCGCAAAAATTTAAAGTTGGTCTGATATCTTTCGCTTGCAAAGTTCTTCCTGGGGCCAAATCACCGCATTCGATATCGAGTAAAATCGATTGAAGTTTCATATTTTGGTTTATTATTTAAACAAGACGGACAAACATCAGACCTCGTTTCACTTTTACTCTTAATTAGGAGCCATAATTCGTTAACTGCGACATAGTAAAAAATTTTTCGAAAAATTTCGATAACGAATGCGGTGATTTGGACCCTGGCTTTCGCCACCATCCGACCCAAGACGATTAATTTTGGTCTCATCTGACCATATTACTTTTGCCCAGTCCGCTGCCCCCACGAGGCATATTTTTTGCAAAGTCCAAACGGATTTTTTGGTGCCTTTTGGTAAGTAATGGCTTTTTCACTTTGGCACGTCCCTTCAAGCCAGCAGACCGCAACGTACTTCTTACCGTTTCAACACAAACATGAATATTTTCACTTTCTGCAAGCTATTTCTGAATTCGAACTGCGTTTTCAACTTTCTGTTTCCGACGTTCTCTTAAAATGTGCCGTTCTGTGGTCTCAGATAACATTTTTTTTTTCTGACTCCACGAGAAAGGACTTTCGCACTCCCCCGCGCTGGTTTTGGAAATGTTGAGAAGTATTGAAATCTCACCGCAACTTTTACCTTGGAGTAAAAATTGGTGAATTTGGCTAACTTTTAACGACGCCAGTGGGCGAACCATTTTAAACTTTAAAAAACGTTAAAAAGTGAATAAAAAATACAACAACAAATTTAAGTCAGTCTTACCTTTTCAAAAATGTTCTTCAACCAAGAAAAATAAACTTGCAAAAACTTTTATACGAATTTTTGTAACAAAACACGTGAAGCTTCAACAAGTAATTAAACACAAAAAACTTCCCAATGACTTATTACCCAGATTTTGCTAATTTTCGATAATGGTACATATTACAATAAAGTTATTGATTTGTAGTTGGTGATAAGAGGGCAATAAACAAACAAAGCAAATTTGAGAATAATTGGGGCAATAGCTTTGTTGTTGTACTCAAATTTGTTAGCATTGGAAAAACACTGGGACAGTTCTTTGAGTGACTGTACATATGATATAGATTTTACTCAAATTTGGATTTTATATGTTTTTACATCAACAAAATAATCTCACTCACGATGGTAATGATCCTACCACTTTTTGATTTTAGATCGAGTCCCCATATAATATTCAGATCTACAAGCAGCAAATTTATTTTTACTCATTTTAAGCTGCGTTCACACTACGTGTTTTGCTTGTGTTTTTCTTAGTTTTTTATCACGTGTAATTTGTACATATAGTGTGAACCCTTTCAAATATTGTTTATGTACAACACATTTTGTAAGACATATGTAAATTTTTCAATTAGAGCAGGTTCTATTTTGGCAAGACAAACATATAAAAATACAACACTGCTTGTGGCGAAAGAAAAACAGAGCAAATTATAAAGATTAATATTGAAAGAAAAATAAATTGTTAAATATTAATTAACAATTATAAAATATATAACTTTATTTTTAACAATAAATTTTTGTAAATTCACAAATTAAATCAGCTGTTGTTTACATTTATAGGTTATGTCATACGGAAAATTTTTAATCGTATGTAAAACGCCAATTTTGACACACACGGAATTACTATGGATCGTAAAACTGAATTTACATATGGAAAATACACATAGTTTAAACACACCTTTACATGTTCATGTATATTTTGATATGACGATTGTTAGACAAAACACTTCCGAATATCATTGTATAGGGTGTCGTATATTCGGTTTTGACTGACTTTAATTTTCTTACTTGTTTCATGTTAATTGTATAAAACAGTAAATATGAATATTATGATAAACAATTTGTTCGAGGTTGTTGTCTTTTTGTTTTTATCTTTTATAAAGTACAGTGAAACTTAACAAAAACGTTCAGTTGTATTCAGAGACTAATGTCAAAGTCAAAAATTATTTTCGGTCTCATCAGTCCCACAGTGTTAGTTACTACTGTTTTAAGTTAAATAAGCAGTAGCCGCCAGTTTCTAAGCGGTCGTGATTATTACAAGTTAACGGCCTAGTAGCTAGTCAATTGTTGGCTGCACCCATAGAAAAGATAACAACATTATTTAAATTCTTGAGACAAAGACTCACTCACACAAAACACCAAATACTCTACATAACATTACACGTACGTTTCTTTGTACAACGTTCACTTACCTAAAGACGAAAGTGGTTTTTCTAGATGAGGCTAAAGACTAAGAAATTGTATATACGACTACTTGAAGTGTTTGTGTATGTATGTATGTTAGTATAGTTCTATGTTCTAGTACCACATTATTTTGAAGGAAAATACACATTTATAAATAATAATATTTATATTAATTTGTTTTCCAGACAAATTGAATATGTGGCTGTTGGTTATTTAAAAAGTTACATTTTATTTTCTTCTACCATTTGGTGTTTTGTTCTCATTTTCACCGGAAAATATTGTATGAACAAAAAGACAACACAAATAAAACTTTGTTTTGTCTATTGTACTGATATTTTAAAAATAATCAAAAAGAAAAATCATAATAATAATCATTATAACAGAACAGAATAGGAAATGTTTATCGATTCATTTTCTATTCTCATCAGCGATTTGATAAAAAAACTAATACTATTTTCTGGGAAGTCAGGGCGTTTTCATGCAAATAAATGATTTAAATTGGAGAACATTTTTTAAATGATAGCAAAAAAAATAAAATGTATTTTAATTTTTAGATTAGAATTCTTGCAGTTTCATCCCATTTTATTTTGCTGTGTTATTTACCATTAAAAAAACAAACAAAACGGTAAACAAAAAAAACTAAATCAAAGTAAAATAAAATAAAAGAGTAACCAATAAAATAATTTAATCTCAGACTATAGAGAAGAAGAAAATATTGAAATTGGAGCAAATGTGGGCGAGGTAGCATTTCCTTAAAACATATTGTTAAACTTTTTTAACGAAAAAACTACAGCATGAAGAGAAACATAACAACAAAATGCTTGAATGAAAAAACAAAACAGAAACAACAAGTAAAAAAATTATAGTCGGTCTAGACCGACTATACGATACCCTATACCATGCGTTTAGAAACCCTATCTCTTAGGCCCAACTAACTGGACATTGAAAATAAGCAAAAACCAAATTTGAGTGGGATTTTTATTATTTTTTTTGGCTGCAGATATGAAAAAGTTCATATCGGATGCTATATCTATAAAGGGACTAGGTCCAAAAATGGACCGATCCTGATCATGTTTGGTAATGTCTCTTGTATTTTGCAAAAATATGTACAAACAAAATTTGAGAAGAATCAGTGCAATATTTTTGTTTTTTAATAGATTTAAGTGAAGATCGGGAAGCAGCTCTATATGGGGTCAAAGGGATCATTTTTGGACTACTCATTAGTGGATGTAATGAACGCATACAAACCCAATTTGAGTAAGATCTATATGACAATTTGGATCTTATGGCAATTTATGTCGATTTCATATGGGTAATTTGTATGGGGGCTAGGTCTGAACATGGACCGATTCTCACCAATTTCAATAGCGTTCATCCCATGGCCGATAAAAGCTTATATACCAAATTTCGTCAAAATATATTCATATTTGCGACCTGCAGTTTGATTACAAACTTTACATGGACACACAGACGGACGGACGGACGGACGGACGGACGGACGGACGGACGGACGGACGGACGGACGGACGGACGGACGGACATTGTTAAATCAACTCAGAAAGTGATTCTGATTCGATCGGTATAATTAAAGATGGGTCTAGGTCAAATATTTTTGGTTGTTACAAACAGCAGCACAAAGTCATTATACCCAAACCACATAGTGGTATAGGGTATAAAAACGGATAATATAACAAAACAAAACAAAATGTGAATGAAATGAAAACAAGTTAAAGTCAAAGAGCGGTTCAAGAAAATATTTATTAATCAGACAGTATATTAGGTAGGTATGTGGTTATTTTTTTATGCCTATAAAGAAGTTAAAACATTTTCATTTCATGTTTATTAATGTTGTTCTTTTTATTGGCATTACTTTTTTTATATACATAATTGTTTGCCAATAAACGCCATGATGATGTCATAATTGATATATTTAATTGTTATTCCTATAAATTTTTTATATCGCATGAATTTTATAAATTATATTTCATTTAAGAGAGATATGCAATTTATTTGTAGTAACGAAATCAGATAACTAAAAAGTCGATTCGAATATTATAATTAGTTTTGATTTTTATATTTCTCAGAAAATAAAAAAAATATCTGCGACTATATCACAAATAGGCAGGTGGGCGAACATGGCTAGATCAATTCCTCTCTTCGAGCTGATCAATAATATATATATATGTAGAATTTCATTAACAATAATGATAATGCCGATTATACTATACTATACTATTTTTTGTAATAAAAGCAATTTAACGTATTTCATATTTTTTTCAGGGCCGCTTCACTCTGATTCCATAGAATTTTAATTAGCCAAGAAGAAAAATACGACACGAATGTTTATATAGACACACACCAAACATACACAATATGCAAAAGTTAAAATAAATACAAATAAAAAAAACTCTAAAAATGTAGAAACCTACGTTTTAGAATTTAAAACACTAAGGTACTTAGGACAATTATGTTCGAGAGAAAATATAAATCAAGATAATAAACGAAATCAATTTCGAATTTCGAATCTTTTCCGCAGTTTTTTTATTTTTTATTTTTATTTTTATAATAAAAAAATTAACAAAGCAAATACATTTTAAAGCGCATGACCAAAAAGTGCAAGTACGAGTGTGTGTGCGATAGATGCAGGTTCAAACCTCACAGCCGCCCTAAGTAAAAAAAAATTCATACAGAAAGCATTTAATCAATTATAACAAAAATCATTACAATGTTCAATAAAATCACTCATGAAGGCTGAAATGCGAGAAACTGGTCTGATTAAAAATACAGAGTAGTTACGAATTTTAGCAATATACATATGCTTTCTTCTTCTATACCACATTTTATATTTATGGCTATTTCAATATATCTTCTCGTTGTTATGCTGGGACATTTATAATGATAAATGTTAGTTAAAATATTTTTCGTGAAATTTTGTTAAATTTATGTATTTTGTACATTACTAAACGGAACGCATTGTTAAGTCATCTTCAGCATAATTAAGTGATCACATACAAAAAAAAACTCTTCAATAAAAATAGAAAATTTTACGATAATTTAAGTGTGTCTATTGAGTTAAAAGTTACGTTGCTTTCTGGCTAAGTAGGTCGGGTGTGGGTTAAGTACTTGAGAGATACTTAATTTGTCTAATGGTATTTTTTGTTTCAATATTATTTCTTATTTTTACTTTAAGCAAAACATAGTTAAAAAATTTAGACAGGTAACTGTCATATATGTATGCCAAAGAAGAAAATTAATATTTTTTACTTAGAGCGATTAATATTTTACAGAAAGATAACTGTTATACATATATACATAATTTTAACAAGGTCTAGCTTAAAAGTAAAAGATGTTTAACCATGTCAATTAGTTAATAATGTAGTTAGTTAACAATGTAATAAATAAATAGTCTTTTCTTTAAGAGTTCAAAGTTATTTTTGCTATAAAAATATTAACAACTTTCAATTTGCATATGCCATTTATTTGTTAATATCACAAGTGGTCTTTAACCTTCCGCCAACATTGTAAATAATTTTGGATTGTTTACAATAATAATTTTTATATTGTATGAAAAACTTTTGATATATGTTATAAAATTTCATTTTTTTTTTAATTTATAAATAACTAGCAATGCCTGTCGGCATTAATAACTAATGGAATTGCACACAGTTTCATAGTACTCCAGATGTGTGATATTTCATATCTACTTTGCACTGGTCTTATCACAGCTTATTTTATCACATCAATTAGCTTTTAAACTATTGCAGATATTTGATATTAAATTTTTGCTTTGTATTGGTGATGCCACGCCCATTTGATATATAGCCTATTGTTTCTTCCAACTTGGTAGTTAGGCATATTAGAAATTTCAGGATAATGCGTTCACAACATAAACAGACAATCAAACACACATTTTATACATAGTATGTATATAAATTATTCAACATTTGAAATCTATTTTATTTTCATTGAAAATAAAAATTTTATGTTAGACATACATATGTATGTACATGGCAGATCTTATTGCATGTCAGCCGTGTTAAAACACTGCAATAACATTGACAGACGGTGTCTTTGCTTGCAATATTAAATGCAGATAATGAGACAGTTCTTAAACAATTAAATTTAAAACGCTCATCACATATATATAATATGGGTGTCAACTAATGATTGTTTTGCTGTGAACCAGAAACAGCTATTGTCAGAAAAAGCATGGTACAAAGAAGCTCAACAGTTGGTTTTACGTTGAAACATGATTTCTAAAAAAATATGTTTTTTATTCATATTTGCATTAATAATATTTACATTTGAGCTCTTAAAATTAAATCTGTCATACTAAGAAAAAACTGAGAACAAATTAACTAAGCTGAATTATTTATTTCTAATTAATTATTAAGCTATTTATAAGTTTTTTTTAAATTTACTTAAGGTTTATTGCCTTTAACAAATTTTATCCAGGTAAAAATAGGTTTAAAAAAGAAAAAATTATAAGAAAAAGTATTCGTACATATGAGATATTTATACAAAAAAATTATATTTAATATTGCTTAAGTTAGTAACCTGTCCGTTGGCCAAAGATTTTCTTTATTTAATGCAGTTTCACTTTTTCGCAAAATTCATGTTTTTTCCATTGAAATCGGAAATTAATGTCTTTCAACATATTACACGACCACGATATTCAGATGTTTTTAATATTTTGTAAACTGTGTCTTCATGGATGTCTTTGCTGAAGGATTCTTTGATTTTATATGTAATTTAGAAAAAAAAACAGTTCTAGGATTGTATTTTAGGCGACAAAAACGAGGTAGGTGGATTTGTAGTTTTGAACGACGTACTACACTGATAATTTTTCTCTCATCAGCACCGACTTCTTTGATTTTGGGACTTATATATCTCAAAATATATTTTGCAAAAAATATACATATACATAGATATAATTAAGTGAAATCAACTTTATACAAACAAGTATATCTACTAAAATAAAACCGATGTAACAGACCTGTACGTCGTTGCATAATTCGTGGGATTTCCCCAATTATAAACTTTTTCTGGCACTTATTGTTACTATACTGCAGTTTTTGCGTTGTAAACAACGACAAAAATGGTAAAAACATCCTAATTCAAAATATTTTATTAACATCTATAATATTAATAGGCTAGGCGATTTCTTGTGACCGATGTTTTGTTCTACCATTTTATTCCGATTTTGACCAAACATACATATATTATTTAAAAGGTATTTCTTTTTAGCTGTTTTTGTCCATTATTTTAAGTAAATTGCAGTTGAAGTTGCTACTAACACATACATAAAATTATACATATGCTATGTGTGTGTTTATTAAATTTGTAATGTGTTTGTTAACGAGTTTGTTATCTTCATTCACAATAATAATAAAATGGTTTGTGAATTGGCTAAGTTGAAAAATAAAGTTGTCTAGAAATTGCACTCGAATTTCGCTGGAATCTGCTACTTTTTATTAATATTTAAAATTTTCATCTTCAAATAAGTGTAAATAAGTTCTAAACTGGAGTAAAAGGAATTACCTGTTCCGACAGTGATTAAATTTATTAGCTATCGTTGGAGTTTCAACAACTTATTTGTGGTTGCACCACAACTAGTTATCATATTAGTTATATTAATTCGCAGAAAGGGTTTTCATTTTAAACAAGTAAGAGTGTTGAATATCTGGACTTATTGCACTATTTATAATAAATGTAAACAAAATATTATAAAAGGTAAACAATTTCATAAACTTAATACTAATTTATTAAAACAAATTTGTAACATATTTTAGGCGTCTCCACCATATTTTAGGTCATATCTTGACACATTGATGCCTGATTTACTCCATTTTAAATACCAACCTGTTCGAAATAATTAAAAACAATATTATCCTAAGTTTGTTTGTTTTGCGAATGAGAATGTGATGACAATACAATGGAAACTTTAAAACTTCATTATCAGAATTGATTGAAATTATGAAAAAGAGAAACTGGTATGAAAGAAAATGTATAAAATCTTAACCGTAATTCAACTGTTTTCTTAAATACAATTGTATTTTTCAATGTTTTAATCTTATAATTAATTATTATAAAATAATGGCAAGAATCAAGTTTTGTGTAGAGTTTGAAACCAGAATACTGGTACTGTTTTTAAATACCAAAAATATTTGACCTAGACCCATCTTTTATTATACCGATCGACTCAGAATCACTTTCTGATTCGATTTAACGATGTCCGTCCGTCCGTCCGTCTGTGTGTTCATGTAAAGCTTGTAATCAAACTGCAGGTCGCAAATATGAATATATTTTGATGAAATTTGGTATATAAGCTTTTATCGGCCATGGGATGAACGCTATTGAAATTGGTAAGAATCGGTCCATGTTCAGACCTAGCCCCCATACAAATGACCCCTATGAAATCAGCATAAATTGCCATAAGATCCAAATTATCATATAAATCTTAGTCAAATTGGGTTTGTTTGCGTTTATTACATCCATTAATCAGATGTCCAAAAATGATCCCTATGGGACAACTCTTAGTCATAGGCCCCATATAGAGCTGCTTCCCGATCTTAAATCTATCAAAAAACAAAAATATTGCACGGTTTCTTTTCAAATTTTGTTTGTATATATTTTTGCAAAATACAAGAGACTTTACCAAACATGGTCAGGATCGGTCCATTTTTGGCCCTAGTCCCCATATAGATATAACATCCGATATGAACTTTTTCATATCTGCAGCAAAAAAATTAATAAAAATCCCACTCAAATTTGGTTTATGCTTATTTTCTATGTCCAGTTAGTTGGGCCTATGAGATAGGGTCTCTAAACGCATGGTATAGGGTATCGTATAGTCGGTCTAGACCGACTATAATTTTCTTACTTGTTATTTTTAATTTCATGAACCATTTTTTTGGTATTGGGCGTTCAAATTGCCAAAAATATATTTTGTTAAAAGTTTCCATTGTATTGTCACTCAGTGTATGTACCTTATGGGGTCGCGAATTCATTATCCGAAGCGTTACAAACGGAATGACAAACTGATATGTACCCTCTGGACAATAGTGTGGAGGATATACAAATTATGTATGAAAAAATAAAATATGTATCGAAAAAATTTTATTCATATCAGCATAAATAAATAAGTATCGAAAAAATTATAATTAAAGCACTTTACATTATTGCAAATTTAATTGATAACACATACATATAAAGTATAATTACTCGTATATGAAAAAATTTTTATATTTCACTAGCTGGGCCCAGTCCGCGTAGCTGCACCTAAGAAAATATATGGTTTTTATATTGCATCTAAATTTTAATGCACAGTGTTGGACAAAAGTCGAGCACGAACTCCTGAAGATTCCCTGAAAATTTCATTAACATCGGTCCATCCGTTTATATATATATATAGATTTTTCCACGCCCCTCCGCCCACAGTCCAAATATCAGATTTCACCGATTTAACCAATCAGGCTATTCTAAACATTTCCTGAAAATTTCATCAAGATCGGTCCAGCCATTTTGGAGTCCATACGTAACTTACATACATCCACTTTTATATATAAGATTTACAAATTTCGCAAGATGTTATACAAAATGTTTTTGTTTTTTTATATATACAACTGATTTAGGATGGAATTCTTGTGTATGCCAAAACGATTGTTTTCTTCTTTCTTATTTAAAGGTTCACTGACTTTAGTGGTTTTCAATTACTGCCACTGTTGTAGTTGTCTTGAAGTTCTGGTTTTATACACGACGAGTAAAGTTCTCATAGTCATGTGATGAATACTTTGTTGTAGGTGGTTTAGCTTCAGATAACGTTTACTTTATAACGAATTATTTAAATATTTAAATAAAAAGAACAAGATTGTAAAAAGAATCAAACTAATTTGGAAGGAAAATATAATCACTTTCTAGGTTAATGTGTGGGTTTCATTATTATATTTGGGCTGTTGCAGTCAAGAGTAATATATGAAACGTAAGAGTATCCCGTATTTTTTTAAATTTCCAGTTGTAACTAACTATATCACAGCAATTAATTTCTCAATATAATTTATTCATAACAGAAAATTGTATTTGCATTAAATTGAATTTCCTACATAAAATTTTTAATATACACAGATGGCTCATCGTTTAAAATTACATAAGAAAAGATTTTTTTTTTCTTAAAACCTGATCATATTTTATAAAGTACAATCTCTACCATTAATGCGTATATATCTGTTGAATGTATACTTTTCTTAGTAATTCATTCACGAACTATTGCTCTGAAGTTGTAATTTAGCTCTTTAATTATTGTTCAACCGTTAGTGTAGACATTATCCTGTAGGTAACTCTAAAGAAATATGTCTAACGTACTTGAATCGTAAGATTTTGGAGACTCACTGAAATCTCCGAGAAATCACAATAATGTTACAACTTATGTGGTATGTAGAGCCGTTCTCTTAAAAATAAAGGTCTTCCATGTACATACCATCAAGTAAGGTCGATCAGCATCATTCAATTATCAATTATACGATCGCTCAGAGCTATTTTCAAAAAAAAACCATCACTCGTTTTGAAAAGTTTGTTATTCTGAATTGTCACTATTTACATATTTTCATTAACTGTGCAGTTTTTGAAAAATTGGCCAGATTTGAAAAGTTAGTTATGTGTGCAGTTTTTGAAAAATTGGCCAGATTTAAAAAGTTAGTTATGTATATATTTTACTAGTAATCCCCGTCGTACGTTGCTACGACACTAATACAAACTTATGTGATTATAAAAACTTTCCAGAATTTTTCTTTCATAGTACTCCACATGTAAGATTTTTAATATTTACTTTGCATGATCCTATCCCGGCCTCTTTCGAATACTCACATTAATTGATATTAAAATTTGACAAATTATAGCCTATAGTACCTTCCAGTTAGGCAGTTAGTCCTAGTAAAAATTTCAGGGACAAACAGACAGACAATAAGACAAACACACACATCTGAATATATATATATATATATTATTTTTACTCCATGGGTTCATCGAGATTTTGGTGTTATGGGAGATAATAAGTATATTTGCCCATTCATTCAAAGAGTAAATAAAAAAAAACGAATTTGTTTACTTAAATTTTCCGCGCTGAATATTTTAGGCTGTTTGAAATATGAGAAAGTCAAGGATTCGTCGATTTGTGCAACAATTTCGTCAATTTTCCCCCAAAAGGTGAAAAAATTCCACAAAAATGCACGAAAACGCCCCCTGGCGGCTGGTAAAAATAAAAATAAATGTGAAAAATGGATTTCCCGACCCAAAAAACGCCCGGTATACACATTTTCAATAATTTGTTTACATTTGAATGAGTATTATGGAAAATATCATAAAAATGTCTTCATCGAAATTTTGGCAGGCTCGAAAATGACTTTAAAGGTATGGTTCCTTGGGCATATATACTTGTTATGGCCCATACTACCAGAATCGCGATGAACCCGAGAAGATTTTTTCGGCCCCTACAATTTGACCCCCTCCCCCACCCCCTTTATACATATATATGTATATAAAAAACAACGATAAACATAAAAGGAAGTTTTTATAGACGACTAGAATATTTGAATTTAATATTTGCAACGATGTTATTATTAAATCACTACGAATGATAGGCCCAGGATATAAAGATATTAAATTAAATCAAAGAAAAGAGAATTAAGAAATAAAAATTATATTCTCAAATTGAATAAAATGAGTTAAGTAGGAAACAAAGAACATTTTTCGACAAAACTGTGATTACCCTAAATATCATTATGCATAAATAATAAAACGAAAAAGCAAAAGAGAACATACAAACATGTTTTAAAAAAATGCCGGTAGTATGCATACAAAGGAATTGAGTGAGTTGAATAGTGTTAGTAGTAAAAAGAAAACCTGGTAAGAAAAAAAGATGAGCTAATCGGCTTTCGTTATTTATTTTCTTGATATATCGCCGCTAATGTGGGCAAAACAATATAAAACTATGTACAAATTTCCAAGCACATACTTACATAAATGTATAAAACAAACCAAAACACATGCTGAACACAAATAAGACAGTAAGACAGAGGTATTTACTGAACATTTTAAAAACTAAACAAGTGAGAGTGTTATTTCACGAATTTACTAATACCCTCTGCAAGTTTATTGTGATGGTTTTTTTATTAGAA
The DNA here is from genome assembly GCA_963682025.1 of Cordilura impudica. Lineage (NCBI taxonomy): Eukaryota > Metazoa > Arthropoda > Insecta > Diptera > Scathophagidae > Cordilura > Cordilura impudica. The sequence continues at coordinate 98,293,400 of OY821521.1, forward strand.
AATATTATTATTCATTTTTTTAAGACTTAAATATTATTTTTTTAAGAAATATAAAATTAAAATTATTATCTTAACCTAACTTTCATGGGTCTGACTTTAGGGAAATATATTGAAGTATATGACCAAAAAACTTAGGTACGAGTGAGTGTACATATGTGGGATAGGCACTGAATAAAATCTCACTGCACACAGTGTCACATTTAACGAGAAGGCGGTCAAAAATCTGTAACTTTTGAAGAAGGTAACATATTTAAGTACTTTTTTTTGTAGAAAAAACTGAATCGTGGGTGGGCTGCAAAAAATATTAATAATTAAACTAGTTAGCTTTTGTTGAATTTTAATACAAAAATTAAATTTTCTAACAAGAGTGAAGATTTACAATATCCACCACAATGTACTTCTTGTTATTTTTTGTTAAAGTAAAAATTTTGTTTTTTTAATATGTGTAGTTTTCTTAAGAAACCAAACGAAATATCCAAGCAACTCTCACAATTATCGTTCCAATTTCCAGACTTTAATTGCATAGATGGAAGGTGCCAGATATTTAATAGGATTTTAGAGAAAATTCCAACCTCAGTAAAAATAAATTTTTTGCTGTCTTTTGACACTAAGAAGTTATACTACTATAAATGGAATTTTAGGTAATTTATAAAACAAAAAATTTTAACATGTACTAGTCATTCCAGAAACAAATGTAAATGTGTAATTATCGACTATTACATAACATTTACGCAAATTCAAATATTAAGAATGTTTAATATAATTAAGACAAATGAAGTTTACAAAACGTCGTTTATACAAATCCAAAAAGATAAATTTCATCATTTACATATGTATGTTACATACTAAAAATTGAAGGAATCTTTAATATTATGAAATTTTCACTAACAGTACACTTAAACGATTAAATCGAATTTGTCCATTATTGATGCAAAATTGCCCATAATAAAAATTCATCTTAAAATGGAACAGCGCAATGAATTCGAATTCTTCATTCTTTCTTAGAATTGTACAAGAATCAATAATAATTATCAATTATATCAATATGTAACAAACGTTTCGAAAAACTTATATGTACTCTCATCACATGGTGAAGAAAATGAAAAGTAAATGAAACAAACACATATCAGTATTTCTCTCGATATGTCTATAAATGTTCAATAGAAAACAATAATGCGTAATTACACTTGAATGACACACATTTACAGCTGTAGCAACAGAAGATGTTTCCAGAAATTCCTCTTTTCTGACGAGTTTCATTTTATTTATTTTTTTAATTACGGACTAAATAATGTTATATTTCATTATGCCACTTTGAAAACAATGCAACCTACCTTAAACCTAAATCCTTCAAAATTTATATTCAATTGAATATATATATTCATATATTCATATATATATATATATTCATATAATAATATCAATTGAATATATATATTCAATTTGAATATAGTTTTGAAACTAATAAAAATTTAATAACACACTAACTAAGTTGCATGCATATGAAATGCATCACAATTCACGATCGGGTTAATAAATTTTTATTTAAAACAAAGTTATATTACAAATTCTTAAATTCTCTGTAATTCTTACTTGTTCCCATATATTTTCCTTTCTATTCAATAAACGAATAAAACATCTTTTATGTAGACTGACATGAAAACATGTCGAATTTTGTTGAGCACGGGACAGTGGAAAAGATCGTCCGCATACCGTTCATCAACGCCCAAAACGTTCCAATAAACTGGTTGTAGCGGTATGAGAGAGTATTGTTAAAAATCCAAATAAGACGTATCGTAGCCGCGCTCAGTATTGTGGCGTCAGTGAAACCACTTTACGGCGCATTTTTAAGGATGTTTTGCATTTGTTTCCGTAGACCAGCCACGTCTCTTGAAATACAACCAAACAGTCGCTCGAATGGTTGACACTGAACCTGATTTTTGGAAGTATATTTTACTGACCGACGTGGCGGACAACAAGCCTCAGACCATTGACATGCTCAAGGCAAACATTCGATATACACCCCGAGCTCCTCGAAAAAGATATGGAGAATGCAGTAACTAGAGCACATTTTGCCATGGCCAATAGAGGCCGCCATTTTGATGTTGTATTCAAAAAGTAGTCCAAATGAATTGAAAACGACCAAGATAAATAAAAATATCAAACACATTGAAATCGGTTCTTTTTTCTAAGATATTCAATATTTATTTATTTTGAAATATGAATTTAAGACCCACAATTCTTAATCCAGTGGCCATGCACGATCTTTCAAGATAGTTTTATCGAGTATTCCTTCGATTCTGCATAACTCGCCAAAAATTTCATCAACAAAGTAACCCAAACCATTGTGGAAGCTCCCCCACGATTGTTGTTGGCACTAGGCATGCATCTGACGCACGTTCTCCAGCTGAGCACCTCATAACAACTCGCCTCTTGAGCCGATCACTTCAAATATCGATTCATCGCACCAAAGGATCTTGCAACAATCGTACAAAGCCTAGTTTTCATATTTTTTACACCGCTCTAATTTTTTTCTTTTATTTTATGGGCGAAGATGAGGTTTTTCACGGCAATTCTGCCGTTTAAGGCGTCGTTTTACTGTACTCACACTGCTGCATTCGTTCGGCTGCTATTTATTTGGGAAGCTTTTCTGATGCTGTTAGGTGACGATTTAATTTGCCTGTTGTTATTATTACATAATTCTCACGTTTTGATGTTACTCTGGGCCGACCGCTTCGATTTTTATTCGCAATTGTACCATCCTCTTTGAATTTTTTCACAATATAGTCCACAGTTCGAAGCGATACTTTGACGAGTTGCAATTGAAATATCCGCAGATTTTGCCATACTCTATATTTTAAATTTTCCCTTTCACGTGTTAGCTCTTAGTTACGACGTAATAGCTCGGTGGTTTTTTGTGTATCGTGTTTCAATTTGAATTGTTTTCAATTATTTATACTTTACCCAAGAAGTAAATTAAAAAAGTCTTCACCAAAAAACAATGTTTTTATTGCATATTTACTCAATAATGAATGAAAAATTCCAGCTGTAAAACATTTGACTTTTAAACGGAAACTAATAATGAAAAACCACATATCTTAGGGATGTCAAATACTTTTGGACCGTAGAGTAGGTAAGTATTAGAAGCCAAACGTAGTCTAATCAGAACAGAAATTTGTCAAAAAAAATAACAAGCTTTTGCTTAGTTCGTATCTAAAAACAGCTTTTTAATTAAAAACATATATAGGCAAACTTAGTTTCTTACAAAAATACCCATCAAATGAATATTTTATTACAATAAATCTATAAATGATGACAAAATCTGCTAAAAGTTAAACAAATGTGTATGTTATTTAAGCTGTTTAAGAATGTTTCTTTTCGAATATGGTACATATTACAAATTTTATAGCAAGCATACAGTCTTCTCACATATGTTCAGATGTTTGTAAATGACAAATGTGGCGACATAAAAGCGCCACATTCAAAAGCTAAGTAATGGTAAAAATATACTCGTAATAGAAGTATGAATAAAACTACAACAATGGTTTTGTGTAAACGTCTGCACATGTGGTTGTATTCAGAAAAGAAAAAAAATTAACAATAACTACAATTGTTACACGAAAATACATTAATAACTAATAAGTTTAAAGTGTAGGTTTGAAAAAAAAAAAAACAAAATAAATGTGGTTTTTGCACAGTGTTTTGACTAATATCGTTTTCTTTGCACAATATTATATAGTTTGGGACTGGTGGTATTAGAAGAAGTGACAACCGTTCCAAATTTATTACAATACTACTTGGCAGATACTTAATTCTAATAATTTTCCATTGTTGGAGAGTGTTAGATTTTGATAATCTAAGACGTTAAATTCCCTAAAAAAAAAGGTTAATTAAAAAAAATAATTTAGATGGCAATGATAAATAACACATACATCCAATTGAATTAAAATATACGTAATAAATAAAGGTTGTACATGATTTTTGGACTTAAAAATGCTGTTGAAAATTCTACTATTTTAGTCTAATTTTAGATTTAACAAAAAATTAATTTAACATATTAATATTTAAAAGTTGTTTTCCAAAACCCTTTTTTCACAAGAAAAATAAAACAATAATAAAAATAATAAATCTTCTATGGATTCCCACTATAACCTTTGCTGCTTCCGCTGATCTTTTTTAATATAATCTTAAATAATATTCTGCCAAAACTTATCTATATTTCATTATACCCTATACCACTATGTGATTATGGTATAATGACTTTGTGCTGATTGTAACTACATACCAAAAATATTTTATTATATTTATATCGATTTAGGGATGTCCGTCCGTCAGTCTGTCTGTGTGTCCATGCAAGCCTTGTAATCAAACTACAGGTCGCAAATATGAATATATATTGATGAAATTTAGTACATAAACTTATACCGGTTTGTGACCCCTATGAGATCGACTTAAATGGTCCAAGTTATCATATAGATCTCGGTCAAAAAATAAACCCTATAGAATAATTCTTAGTCACAGCCCCCGTATAAAGCTGCTTCCCGACAAAATAAAAGTGACTTTACGCAATATGGTCAGGATCGGTCCAATTTTCGACATCCCACCGCATAAATATAGCATCCGATATGAACGTTCTCAAATATGCAGCCATATTCAATTAGTCGGACCTAAGAGATAGGGTCTATAAACGCATGGTACAGGGTATCGTATAGTCGGTCTAAACCGACTATAATTTTCTTACTTGTTTTATTGTCATGAATGTAAAAATTCAGAAAGTTTCAAACAGAAAAATCAGAAAAAAATAAATAGAATTTGTCGAAATTTTAACCTATTAAATTTATTTATCGTGTACTGATTTTCAAATATGGTATTGCTGAATTTTCCCAGATTATATATGGGAGGTGGGCGTGTCTGTGGAACGATTTCGCACATGTTTTTTTCAAAATATGCGTTTTGTTATATTTTTAATACAGACTTTCGCCGGCCTAAAATGCCACAAAATCTGGCAACATGCATTGAATCAAATTTTAAATCAACATTTTTGTAAATAAAGAAGACAGAAGATAAATTGGTGCAAATTATATTTAATGTTCTTTATGTAAAAGCTTAGTGAAACCTAATTGTCTAAATTGGCTTTAAAACCAAAGTATTGATAAAATCAAACAAAAACTTTTATACAGGGTGGCGCAAAATTAACTTTTTGAATATTATTTATTAATTTTTTGTAATTTCATTTCACCATATTTAAAAGAAGACTGGAGATTTTTATATGAAACAATTCACAATCCAACAAGCTCAAACTGCTAGGGACATAATGGATCTAGTTAGGATATATTCGGTGAACGCATTGAGAGTAAGCAATTTTAATTAGCATTCGCTTCGCGTTTACCGCATTAACCTGCTCTGAGTATATCCTTTGGGGTTATTTGAAAAGGGAATATGTACGTCAATAATTCGAAAACACATCCCCAACTTAAAAGCAAGATTCGCACTGAAATCATGACCATTGAAACTGAAAATGTATTGAAAATAGCACGAATGTGCTAAGCATAAAGCCGCCTTGTACTACCCAACGTATTGCATAGTGTTTATTCCCAGATGACTTATCTATTGAGCCGCATAAATAAATTTTTAACGGCATAGCCGTGAATTATGTGAAATAAAGATTTTTAAAGCTCCATATGATCCAGGAGACATCTATAACAAAAAATCATAATTCATATTTGTACAGAAAAGGGTGTATGCTTAGCAACACCGTGCAAATAAACGCAATATAAATATGAAATGAAGTAATAAGTATATACATAATAACAAACATAAACTTATGTTTTGACTTCGTGATTGATTTTTAACTACATTTCTACGATTTAAAAATAAGAAATACCAAGTACATAAAATAATATTTGGCTTGAATAGCTATTATTTTATTTATTTAAATATAAAAATGTGTACATACAAAACTAGGAATAATAAAAACACGTTATATTTTTATGGAATTTAATTTAAATTTCAATTGATAGAAGAAAAAATAAATAACATGGCAAAAAATAAAGTAATAGTTGGATAGAAAATTACGATTCTGAAGGCGTTCATTTCATTTATCAAACAATTTATATTTATTTATTGTTTTGCGTTAATTGAAAATTAAATTGTAAACTATTAATTATTTATGCATTTAAAAGCACTCGTTTCAGAACCTATTTTCTAGTGATTTTGCAATATGTTTTGTATTGAAACATAAAAATATATTTGGTTTTAAGGTATATTAAAAAAAATAAAAAAGGTTTTTTTTATTGTATTCTTGTTTGATAATTTCTTATACAAAGAAAAAAAGCCTGTCTTTATTAAAAACAAGGGTTCATTAACCCAAAAAGAGCCAACAACAATTACTACCAAGTGTATCTTGAATAATACAAACAACAATTATTGAATGTTTTCGAATTAGCACGACAAGACATCATCAAGAGTAAAAAAAATTAATAATAACAATAAAAACAACACAGCAAAACAAACGGTTATTGTAAAAGAACTCAAAGAATGTGTGAGTGTATTAAATTGTTTAAAGAATACGCAAAGAACTAACAAACTAAAAATTAAAAATGCAAACCGCCAATCTGCTTCGAATAAGTAGAATTGTGAAACTGGGCAACACATTAAAATATCAAAATAAAAGAAAAATGTTTAAAAATTATTTGTAGATAAATTATCATATTAAATAATGCTACGAGTACATACATACATATTTATAAATTGAAACAGAACATCAATATATATGCATATGTATATGTTTCTATGATATTGCGTTGGTACATATTATAAATTTATTTAAAATTTATAAAAATTTCAAATTGAATACATACAAATTAATTTGTTATTAATAATAACAGAGTAAATAATAGTTTTTCTTAACACAGTTGCTGGAAAACTAAATAAAATTTTGTGAACTTATTCCATACTTTTCAAAGTCAGTAAATAAAACAAATTTATATTTGTTTTTAAATTATAAAAAAAATTGACAAATAACGATTAACTCATAAAAGCTCTTTTAATTTTAGACAACCTTATTTTTCTCGAAATTTTTCATTTGATATTTCTTTTTATTTTACGTTAATATATTAGTTTTAAATTAATCAATTTTTTATTAAAGGATAAATACGATTTGTATCTAAGGAATACTATTTTTTTAAATTTGTATAAGAATATTTTGGAATTAATTAATTTCAATTAAAATATATGAATTTATAATTTAACTCTATCAAGAATCGAGAATTATTGAATTGAAATTAAGGTGACACAAGTCAGATGAGTGTTAAAAAGGGCATTTCTATTAAAATTTACTCTTTATCGAATCCAAACCCTAGTCAATTGGGTTATTTTTTATCTCTTTTAAAAATAACCAACAACAGGTCGATCACTATGTAAAGTTTTTAAAATATAATTAATTTCGTTTTATAAGAATTAAGTTTAGTATATTAAGATAAATAGTTTTTCTGTAAACTTTATAACGAAACTTTATAATGGAAAAAAAGAATTACGTGCTGTCATCAAACACCTCTTCTTGAAAGGCAAAATACCAAAATCAATCAAAGGTGAGTTGCCACATCTGCACCACCATATCTACAATTAGGTCAATGAATTCAAACGTGATCATACATCCACAAGTATTGAACCTCGTTATGGACGTCCAGTTTAGGGACGGAAATCATTCGTAAAATCCACGATAGTTTTAAGTTACCTACGAGTTCATGAACTAGTTGAGGCCACGAGCATATTACATGGTTCAGTGATTTCAACTTTGTACGAAAAACTGGGTATGAAATAGCTATCGGCAAGATAAATGCCGCGTTTGCTCATTATCGAGAATAAGCGCATTCGTGTCTTTCAGTAGCTGGTTAAGAGATTTTTCATCACCATACATTGCTGTTGATAAAACATGAATTCACCACTAAACACTAAAAATGTAACAGTCAAAGCAATGGATTTTATCAGGTGTATCCGCCTCTAAAGGTGCTATTACACGAAATGTTTTTTACATATGTACTGTCACTTTTTTTATCCATATGAAATTCTTCATGTCTGTCAAAATTGTCTTTTACATACGATTCATAATTTTTGCTATCACACGTGCGTATGTATTTCCGTATGACATAACCTCTAAATGTAAACAACAGCTGATTTAATTTGTGAATTTACAAAAATTTGTTGTTAAAAAAAAGGTTATGTATTTTTTAATTGTTAATTAATACTAAACAATTTATTTTTCTTTCAATATTAATCTTTAAAATGTACTCTGTTTTTCTTTCGCCACAAGCAGTGTTGTATTTTCACTTGTTTGTCATGCAAAAATAGAACCTGTTCTAATTGAAAAATGTACATGTGACTTTCCTCATGTATTGTACATAAACAATGTTTTATATGTGTCACACGATGTGTACAACTTTTGTTGTGGGAAAATTTGACAGTACATATGTAAAAAACACATCATGTAATAGCACCTTAAGAAAACAAATATGTACAGTGAAACCAACTGATAAGGTTATGGCTACGGTTTTTTGGGATATGCATGGAATTATCTACATTGATTACTAGAAAAAAAAAAAAGAAAAACTATAAATGGATAATATTATTCATCATTATTGGTCCAATTAAGCGAAGAAATCAATAAACAAATGATCCCATTTAGCCAAAAAAAATTGTGATTTTTGTCAAAATAATGCTTGTGCCGTTTTGATGGCAAAAATACACGAGGTTACATCGTATTTTTCCTCATCCAGAAAGAAATGGCTCACTGGAAATTAGATTCAAATAAGTAGGTCATCTCTGCAATAGAATATATGTTGAAGGCCTTTTGAAAACTTACTTTGCGAAGAGATTAAAAAAGTATCGAGCAAAAAAATTTGTGTTTCTATAATTTTCTGAAGATTTATTGACCCCCCTCGTAGTATCGAGTAACCAATAATAACCCAAATGCTCGATACTCAATTTTATACCATCAGTATAAAATTATTTAACGAAAGTTCCTGTTACTAACTAACTGTTACATACTCTTATCTTAATTTGTAAGAAAAATAAAAAATAAACCTGCAGATAAAATTTATCCAATTATCATTAGCAAATTTTTAAAAAATATTTATGTATTATATTAAAAAATGGATATAAGAAATTTCTAAATTATAACAAAATTTGAATACAGGCCAAAAACTGTAGGTATTTATTAAGAACTACTACAGGGAGTGGAGAACGGTTTAACTAACTTGATTTACCGATTACGTGATTAAAATTCAGTCATAAGTTATACATCAAATTATACGTTAAACAGACAAAATGGTATTTATGTTGTAAATAATCGAAATCATTGAAAAAAAAAACTTTTAATTTATTAAAAAAAAATGTAAAATATTAATACGAATTATCAAAAAATTTAGTCTCTACAATACATTTTAAAGCCATTAATGACAAAAATATGTTTTAAATAAATAACTGTATGATTCAGTAATTATGAATAATTTTGAATAATCATACATGTACTTCGGATATTAATGGTAACAATTTTTAGCATTTAATACAAAAAAACTTAAAAATATTTCTTTTATTTGTACAGTTTTTTAAGGTTCGTTGAATTAAATATGAATCAGAATTATAAGAAAAAAATACTGATAAGGTAAAATTGAAAAATATACAAAAAAAAAAGATAAACAAATTCGAATTTGAAGAAAGAAATAATGTCCATTGCAATTTAATGAAGAAAAGGTGTGAAGCAAATAATTGGAAACATCTCGTATACATATGGGAATACCAGAGAGCAAAGTGTAACAAAAGTTTGAATAAAAACTATAAAAACCATTGATTAGTCATTGGTTAAATTAAAATGTAAGTTTGTTTTTGAAGATTTCTTTGTCAGAATGTTCACTCACAAACCTTTTTTTAAGAAAGTTAAAAACAACAAATCAATATAAGAAAAAAAAACCGGTTTCAATATCAAATAAAATATGTTGTATTTAAAACATTTTTAAGATACACACAGGTAAAAAAAATTAATGTTGACTGTGCAGGAGGGGCCAAACATTATGCATATTAAAAAAGACGTGAATATAATTTGGTTCTATAAGGATTGTCAATTGGAATCGTATTAGAAGATACTGACCTGATTTTCATGAGGCACCCAAACTAACCGTTTTTGTGTCCATTCAGCCTGAGTTGCCGGATCATTAAATTGATTACGTTCCACCGAAAGATATTTTAATTCGGGATCATTGCGATCTACTTCTTCAGCCATTTTTAGTTTTTTTTTCTAAGTTTTTACTTTAGAGTTAATAAAAAATATTAATAAAAATTTAACACAAATTTTTTTTTTTTTTTACTTTTAATAAAATTATTATATTTTTTCTTAATAACACACACACAACAATTAAATACTTTTTTTTATATTTTTTCTTGTTTTAAAGTAAAAAATAATTTATTTATAATTCGTTCTCTAATCTAAAACTCTGTTGAAGTAAAAAAAAATTGAATTTTTCTTTTTATTAATTTTAAATTAATTTTAACGAAAAATTTCATGCTAGCAATGCCGTTAAAGCAAAACAAAGAGAGAGCATTACTTAATTTCTCATTTCTAACACATTTTTGACATTTAACAATTTGCTGCTTGCATTTGTAGAGAAAAAAATTAAGAAACCGAAATAATTTGCAAATATGCGAAACATGAAATTTTTCGTTTAAAATTTTAATTTAATTATTTTTAATGTAAAGCGGCCAACAATTATTTTCATAAATTCACTACATTCAAAAGAAATTTTATTCTTATTAGAATTTGCTTTTTAATCCCTCAAATTTTTATTATATTACACTTTTTTATTGTTAAAAATTATCAAACAAAAACACAATTTTGAAAATAAAATTCAGTAAATCCGATTGAGCGACCTCACTGCCACTCTGCACTTTTAAGACTGAGGGAGTCAACTTTAAAGTAAGAGTATTTTTGTTAAAATTGAGCAAGGCCGAACACATTCACAAAAACTAGTGCTGCAAATTTGTTTTTTTATCTTTTTTTATATCGCGGCACGTAAATCTTCGTTAAGTGTATGTGCGAGTGTATGGGTGTGTGAGCAGCCGCTTTTTAAACAATAGTTTTTTAATGTTTTTCTAGCAAACAAAATAAGAAATAATATTTTAATATTTGCTTTCAGTCGAAACAAATTCTTAATTTAATGCTAAAATTAGGATTTTTGATTTCTGTAGTTCCTTTTTAGCCTTTTTCTAACTATTGCTCTTCTTACACTTCGTCGGCCGCTTGTGTATGGATGACTCAAACTTCAGTTTCTTTTAATTTTTCAACTTTTATTTCATTTCTTCCGTTTAACACAATTTTCTCTTTAGGTACTAATTTTTTTGTTTGTTTTATATTCAATATTTTTTGGTTTTTTTTTGCAAATTCTATTCACCTTAAATCGTTTCAAAAAAATTCACAAAATTCTTTCACTCGTTACACGTAGTTACTTAGTTATTGTTCTCCCGACCGACTACCAGTGATGCCAGGAGATTTTTTCAGAAATCCCTACGGTTATGAAAAAAAATTCCTTTTTTTCCCTACACCCACTTTTTTCCCACATTTTCCCTACGCTACTTTTTTAAATTTTTCAAAAAATAAAATTTTATTTTTCATTTGTACATTTTCAATTTCAACATGCAAAATAATATAAAAACGAAGAAAAATAACATAAAAAGAATGAGAATTTCATAATAATAACATAAAAACAACATAAAAAATTAACAGATATTATAAAAAAATTATTTTTACAATTCTGTATAATTCATCTTTTTGATATGGCTAGATGTGTATTTCAAATTTACACAATTAATTAAAATGGCTTGCAATGAGATATTATAACGCAAACAGAATTTTGGTTCTTGGTTTTAAAAGATTTTTTTATGAAAGTGGTTATTCTCACAAACTCTTCCAGCCATCCCATTTTCTTCTCGTCTCTCAATCAACTTGAGCAAAAGCGTTGTTTTCTGTATTTCTTTGATGTGTTTTCAGCATCATCGAAAAACGAATCGGACATGTTAAAAAGTTAATTATGTTTAAATTTATAATATTTTAATGTTATTTTTATTTACAGGCTTTTTAAAATTGAAGAGGCCTGCAAAAATTGCGTACGTATGTATAAAAAAAAAAGATGCACAAAACAAGTAAACTAACTGCACAAACAAGTGTTTTTTGTCATTGTTATTTCAGAAGCCACATATTTACTTCTTTCATATTACAGAGTTATTACCAGACTTTCTAATGATACGCTTAAAAACATATATATTTAATTTCAAAGTTTAAAATTGATATATATATATATAATAATTTTAAGTTGGAAAAAGAAATCTGCAAAAAATCCCTATATTTCGACAAAAGTAAGAAATCTTTCCCTTTTTCCCTACATGTCAAATTTTTTTATAAAAATCCCTACAAAAAGGGAAAAATCCCTACACTTGGCATCACTGCTCCGGCCGACTACTATAATTTGAAAAATGTGCACAAAAAAATTTACTGTATATATACACAATATCACTACTACATACACCACACAGCGCAAAGCGTAAAAAGAAAAACCGTGATAATAATTATTAGTTGCAGAGTTATGTATAGCTAGTAGTATAAATAGCGTCGCTAGTAGCAAGCGAGTCGCTTATAATACCATTCAATGTATTTCTAGCGCCCGAGGAAAAGACACGGTTTTCAATTTGTGCGAGAAATTTGTAATGTGTTTGTTGTAAATGCGGCTCTCGCAAGCAGCTGAGAAATCCAACGCTAGCACAGCGTTGTATTTAAATTTAAATAAAAAATTGAAACTGTTTACTCGTATATACTCAGCATGATAGTGCGTTTACATCTAAGGAAAATCTAGTTGATTTTAGTTAAAATCTATTTTCCAAATCTATACCGTTTACACCTAACTTTTTTTACATTTTGTTGCCACAACAATAAATAGCTGATTAAAATAAAACATACATATATACTAGAAATACCAAAAATAAAAACAATAGGAAAATGGAAAATTCTAAAAAGAACAGATTTTATTATTATATTATGCATCAAGAATGAAAAAAAAGCACAAGCTGAAATAGAAATTGTACGAAAAAAACATCAGAATTTTTTAAATGTATTGTTTGAACAACAAAAACAAATGCATTTTGCACAATTATTAGATATCAGATTGGAATGGGCACATATAAGTATTAAAAAATTATAACTTTTCAATTACTAAATATTTTTGTTATAGATTCGTAATTTTTTTGTAAATAATTATTATTTTATTTTCTTTTTATTCAACTTGTTTGCTTTTGTATTTAAATGTCAATTTTTCAGTCACTGCGTTGTAATTTTCTACTACAATATTAAAAAACCATAGTAGTATCATTTGGTAGTACCCAAGTTTGACTAGATTTTGTGAGATTTTGCACAAATCTAGTTACGAGCTAGATTTTGTTTTGTATGGGAAATCTAGAAAAAAATGAGCTAGATTATGCTCGAAATCTCGTTTATACAAGAATTTGCTTAGTGTAAACGCACTATTCGTTGTAAACGCACTATTACAATACCAATCAATATATTTCTAGCGGCCGGGAAAATACACGGTTTTCAATTCGTGCGAGAAATTTCTAATGTGTTGTAAAAAGCGGCTTTTGCAAGCAGCTAGGAAATACAACGCTAGCACAGCGTTGTATTTAAATTTAAATCATTAAATACTTATTTTGTACCACATTGCATCGTCTGTATTAAAAAATTTAAACATATTCACTCGTATATACTCGGCATAATATAGATATTAAATTATTTGTAATTATATATGCCACAGTAAATGGCGGCTTATATTGAATAACTGTTTTGTTTAATATTCAGATTAAAGCATATTTAATAATGTTTCAAAATTTTCTTTCATTAATTGAATTTAATACAAAAATTAAAATACATTTATTTTTATTATGAAAACAAATAGATATCTTAATTTTGTAGTTCAATTATTTTCGGTATAGGTAATATAATCGCTTTTTTTTGTATTATTAACTTTCATGGCAACAAATTAACTTGAAAAAAAACCTAGTGAACAAAAAAGTAAAAGTAAAATACATATTGCGTAAATAAAAATTCTCTTAGATATTCCCAATAAAGTCATTTGATTTTTGAAACTTTTTTATTTAAATTACAATACGTCAGTTGGAATTTGATTCATATGGAGACATTCTTTTTTTATCGTGTAGCAATTTCAACTCTGCCTTTTTTTTTAAATATTTGACAGCTGTCAGTGCCTTTTTGTTGTGGTAAAAATATACCGTCAAGAGAATGAACATAAAAAAAGATTGGAAAAATCCCTCAGAAAAGAAAAATCAGTCAAGCTTAGTGGTTGTTAGTTTTGTTTTTGAAACAGTTATAAATTTATTTGGAAATAAAACAAGGCCTTAATTATTGTTCATTAAACGATATATGAAAAGAATATAGATATATACAAAGTGAAATTTTACTTATAAAAAGTATAAGAAAGAATTTAAAAAAGTACATTGTTAATTTTAGCACATACTTTTGGATTAGTAAATCAAGGGAACGCCCACCTAAAAATAGAAACGAAGGCGTAAAAATACAATTAAGGAAATTTCAAACTGTAAACTTTAGATGAAGTATGTGGATGATATGAACTAAAATTGAAGACCATTAACACAATTTGATAAATTACAGATATTTGGAAAATGGCTGCCTTAAGTGACACGCCCACGATACAAAAATCAACGCCACAGGCTGGTGTCTCAATAAAATTAGAACAGGGTGTGTTATATGAAAATGAATATGGGAGTGTTAACCAAAAATTTGTGAGGCGGGGGAACCCGAATATGAAATGTGAATTAAGCCAAACACCCACTACCTTGGACAATGCGAGTTACACCTCTGCCAGTGGAAATAATCTTTTGAATATAACTGACAAGATATTTGAACCAAGTATAGAAATAAAATGTGAACCTCCAGTAGATATTGATGATACTTTTGCGGACGAAGAACGAGATGAGAGCACAAGTTTAAATTCCGAATCCGAAAAAAGTCCTGTTACACCTAACCTTATATCTCCACAAATACGGCTTACACCAACAAGCAAACTTATAGCGCCTCCTAACGCAATACCAGCCGAGGGAACACATGACAAACGAAGATATGTTTGTCTTTATGAAAATTGTACTAAAAGTTATGGCAAAAGCTCACACTTAAGATCTCATCTAACGTGGCATACTGGTATTAAGCCTTTTGTATGTAAAGAAGCTGGTTGTGGTAAAGGGTTTACACGATCAGATGAACTTAATCGACATATAAGAACTCATACTGGCGAAAAACCGTTTGAATGTGTACAATGTACTAAAAAGTTCTCTAGGAGTGATCATTTAACGAAACATTTGGCCACTCATAGCAAACAATTGTCGGCAAGTAATAGTACACCTACGAAAAGAGTTAAAGTAAAGAAAACATTACGTCCATGTACAATCAGAAAAGTCAACCAACCTGCTTTTACACCAGTTTTAATAAAATTCGTAACGGAAAATGTGGATAATAAGTTAGCTAATTCAGATGACAGTCATTATATGCCCGGTTTTGTAGAAAATATGCGAGCTAAAGGGCTTCCACCACCAGAAAATCGCACAAACATCGATGAAGAAGAATCCACTAGAGAACCCATTAAAATTAAATTGGAAAAACCTGGTAACAGTGATGATTATCAAATAGTGGCTCGACAACGCGAAAACGATACTGCTAGTCCCTCCGGCTTAGTGATACCTGCTATTAAAATGGAGCCGGAAGTTTTAATTAAACCCGAACCCATTGAGGAATTGAGTGCAGAACCGCAGGTTACTTATGAAAATGAACCGGATGATGATGCTATTATGCCTGAAGCTAATTTGCCACCAATGTCATCAACAATTGCGCCAGCTGCAAAAAAAAATTACCCTATTTTGACGCCAACCTTCAATCCCAATGCTGATACCGTTTACGATCCATCCCGACCATTTCCTTGTAGCCAGTGCACGAAATGTTTTAAACGTCAAGATGATCTCAATCGTCATATGAGAACTCATACAGGCGAAAAGCCATTTGCCTGCAATGAATGTGAAAGGCGTTTTATGCGTAGTGACCACTTAAAAAAACACATGAATACCCATACAAGGGTAAGATGAGTTGGTAAAAAGTCGTGATTAATTAAATAAAATTATAGTGTTTAAGGAGACTTAAAATAATTGATTCCGTACATTTATCATACGCTAAAAGGTAATATATAAATTTAAGACTAA
The DNA here is from genome assembly GCA_963682025.1 of Cordilura impudica. Lineage (NCBI taxonomy): Eukaryota > Metazoa > Arthropoda > Insecta > Diptera > Scathophagidae > Cordilura > Cordilura impudica. The sequence goes on from OY821521.1 coordinate 98,309,717, forward strand.
ATATGTGTGGTACTCCAAAACTTTGTAACATAGGAAAAAAATAATACAAAATTGGAAACCAAGCCAGCAAACTCTGAGCGCTCACAGATATACTCTTAGATGTCTCTGCGAGATTATGTTTATCGATCTTCTTAGAAATCTATATTTTTTTCGGAGAAAAATTCGATAGACTCACTTCTTTGTATTAGACATTTCCATTGGTAGGAAGATAAAAAATATTAAATTTTTGAGCCTATCGCCTGGTTTACACTATGTCATTTTTGCCAATTGTTGTCAGTGTAATAAAAACAAGTTCTATTATAGTGTCACTTGCAACACCTCCCAACACTTGACATTAAAAATGAAATTGCTACCAACATGTTGGTAATTTCTTATGGGCTAAAGATCGGATTTTTTTTTTGTCAGCTTATAAGATGTAACAAAACCATAATAGACATGACATAGTGAAAACCAAAAATGAGTTTGTTGGCTGAAAAAAAATATTTTCAATATTAAAACAACAAAAATAATTAAATTTAAAAAGTCAGGAAATGCTTTTTATTAAAAAAATAATATTTATGTGTAGTGTCGGACAAAAGTATTCACAAACGTTGTTTTCTCATTTATTTATTTGCAATCTATTTTTCAATAAGCAAATTAGCTTATTTTAGGGGGCAATACCGCGATCGGTTCCAAATTTTCACCATTTATATTACGTTTTATTGTGATTCCAGCAGAATATTTTTCGTCGGTGACTCCTGTCTCGCGATTTATTTCGATTTTTAGTTCTAAAATTGAATTGCTTGTACCTATGTAAGTCGTCTATTATTGTATCGGAACAGAATGTATATCATTATAAAGGTAACCGAAATGTCTTTTAAATGAAAAACATTAACCCATTATGGACCAAATTAAGATTATATACTATTTTATATGGAGTTAATTGGAAAAATTACATTTCAATAAAACGCTCAAATAAATTCATTTTCAAGACATTGAGCTTTCATTTAAGACATAATTTGATATCTGAACCCTTTAAATAACAGATATATTACTTATAAAAATTCAATATTCTTTTTCTTCATTTTTTTTTTATAAAAATGAAATACATATAAATTGCAAATTCTTTAGAAAAAGTCACGCGTAGAAAATCGGGAGACTGTCGTATGCCTACGATTGCAAAAGTTCTACAAAAATCTACAATATATATGCATATATACAAATAAATATCTTCCAAAAATCTGACATAATTATCGACCTTGGATATATATATATATATTTTTTATGATAGCAATAAGTTCCTCATGGCTACGGTTCTTAACTGGCACTATGAAACATTTACCACTTACTCTTTCCACACCTTCAAAAACCCACGTGCCGTTGACAAAGTGACCCCGATGGTACTTCCTTTTTCCCACTTTTGATTCATATATTTCGACAATAATGGCAAGGTCCGCCGATTTTTAAATTTATGTGGAAAGAGCCGAAAATAACTACTTCATGGCAGTTTGATGTTCGATTTTCATCCCCTCCATAAAAAATAAGTGGTGAGTTTGAATTAAACAGACATGCAATCCTAATGCTTTGTATATTAATAGATGTGATCGTGCAAAAAAAGTTTACGCACGCATCGTTAATAACATCTTATTTTATTAAGCTGTTTAAATGATAAAACGAATTATTTAATTAAAATGGAAATTTAAAGAATTTTACCTCCACGACCACCCATCAATATTGTCCTACCCCTTCCGTTAGGATCAAACCTCAATCCACCAAGGCTATCATATGCCGAGTAACTCTACCATCTTCCTGACCCCCAAACAAAGCATAGAGCTTTATATGTTCGTTAATTTCCATATTATTTGAGATTGTAAAGCAGAAGAAATTAAACTTGGTAAATTGTCACGGTAACGAAACGGTAGTAATAAAAAAATACTTACAAATTTGATTTAAACAAAAAAATAATAAAACATATTCTTTTACTCAAATTATGTACGCGCTATTTACGCGATTTGTTCTATTTTTGGGTAATGAATAAAAAGCTATTGCTATAATATATAATAAAATATATTAAAAAATGTAACTCTTAAGAATATGTTATATCGGGCTATGCTTTTTCCGTAAAAACTGCTTACAAATCTATAAGAATGTGGATAAAATCCATCTTTAGCTCCTAATATTTCCAGCGCTTAAAGAGTTAAGCATACATCAAAATGCAGTTTATGATCACTGATTTTTTGTGTTTTGGTAATTACAAACGTTAAATTAGTTATTTTATGAGATGCAATGGGTTAATGACTTTTTTATACCAAATAAGTCACGGAAATAAGCTTTTAAATGGTGTATATAACAATGTTACATAAAAATCAAAATTTTGGAGGTCCATAACTCGGAAAATAAGCCTCGCACAAAAAAATATTTATTCTAAATCAACCCAAAAACTCTGCAAAGAAAATCGGTATATTGGCCCTAAAATAGATTTGTTCCCCTTATTGAAATCTAGTGATACAATACTAAAAACTTTGAATTGCCAAACTAAATATACTAGTATGAATAATTTTGTCCTAATTAAAACGGATCCATATAATTAACTGTAATTATAATTTTTGATAATATTTGATTATTTTTTTTCAGTATTTCAATACTTTTGAGAATACTTTTGTCCGGCTCTGTATTTTTTTTTAATATTTAAACAACTGCAGTATGAAAAATAGTTGAAATATTTTTTTTTCTCAGATATTAATTAAAATCGAGGTAATGATATTTGAGATTATTTCATTAACGGAATTTGGATTTTATCATTAAATGCATTTTAACGGGAATATTAATGATATTTAAATTTAAATGGTAACCGACGTACAGTGCTACCTCGGCAAACGCACCCCTTCATTATTGTAACTCGTTATTTTTTTTTTTTTTTTTAATTAAAAAAGTAAGTAAGTTTATAATAGATTTTTTAAGTAACTTTAAAAATTGTAAAAATTAATATTTATATTTCAAATTAGTGGTGATGGCCTGAAATCTTTGGCTCGGTGTTTTCAACAGTCTCGATTTCTATTAGTTGCGTTAACGGAGGTAGCACTGTATATTTATTTGCATATAATATTATGTATGTTTATTAAACTGCAATGAGTGATTTTTTTTTGTTAAAAAAGTGTTTTTTTTTACTTACTTTAAAGGAATATTAAATTTTTATACCCATTATTATTATCAGGAGTATGTCAGTGACCTCCGACAAAAGGGTTGTGTCAAAAACGGTGGATTCTGGTACTTAAAAGGGTGTAGAATCTTTAAATGCATTTTTTTTCTCAAAACTTAATTTGAACTTAATTTCCCTTTTCTCGGAGGTCACATATATTGTATTGTCTTGGCAAGTGTTGCGAAACAAATATACCTTCTTAGGAACTGTTCTAGAATCTATTCTATATTCCGTGATTTTTTTAAATTTTCAGTTTTTAAGACCGTTTTTAGGAGTCATTAATAACAAATATTTAATTTATGGAAGCTATAACATTATGTATCATTAGCTGCCGATATAATAAAAGCTACATTTTAGAAGCATAACATGATTCCAGTAGTTCCAAGGATACTATTCAATAATCGTGGCCATTTTAGAATGTATTATAAAATTTTTGCTCCTACATTTTATTTGCAGTTTACAAATACAGCTAACGGTCAACTTGAACGGATTGTAGATTGGTAACAATATTATTCACGCCTCCGCATTAAATTAATGCTAATTGTCCTCCTTCACTTAAAATAATAACACTAAAGCAAATACTACAAATGATTTTCTTGGTCGAGAATACGTGTTTGTCTATTTATAATTTACTATTGTAACATACGAGTATGCATAACTCTATAACAAATTATATATTGTTTATAAAATTTAAAAGTTTTCTAAAGCAATACTCCAAACGACGTACTACTAGGATTGCTTTTATTGAACAGGTTCAACTTTCGCATTAAGAATAAAATAACATGGCTTTAAAATTTTCTTATTAATAAAGTCGCTCAAATCACATTTATGGGATAAAATGTTGTTCTTTAGTGTTTATCATAATCCGACTACACAAACATTTATGTCAGTAAAATGATTATATTAAATTAACTTTATTATTTCTTTAAATTTAAGCTGTAATTTGTGAATGTTAAGATTTCTGTTTGTATATTATATTTCAAATAAATTATTTATAAACGTTAAATGTATTCGACTGTCTTTTAACGTTGCCGAGGCATGTGATGTGAAATGATTTAAGCTATTTTAGAAATTAAATTATGTTTTTGATAAGCTTACTGTGTATGTGTGTGTGTGTGTGTGTGTGTGTGTGTGTGTGTGTGTGTGTGTAGGAGTGGCAGCAGCACCTAAAACAACATTTTCCTAATAGCTACATAGTATATTCCTCTTAAGTCGTATAAAAAATTTAATATTACGGTATGTTTTTTTTTTTTTAGAAATTAGACCAAAATTACTTTATTAAAGACACAAAACGTATAAGGTGTTACGCCTATTTTTATGAATTTCATTTTGTGTTTCAAATTCTAATTTTTGCTGCCCTCTGACCTTCTTTATTATTAACTTAACCCTTTAATGTACCAATTTCTTTTTGCTATATTTGAAAATATATGATTTTTTGATAAATCGACTATTAGATTATTTAAACTTGTTATAAAAATTTACAAATATTAAAATTTTTACAATTTTAGACCATGGTAACAGAGTTTGATTTCAAATGTAGTATCGAAATTTTTCGATGCTTTAAATGCCATGTTACTCTTTTGTCCTAATATTAATTACACTTTCTTCCTTTAATAAGCCACAAAAATGCTTGAATTGATTTTAATTTTGAAGCGTTTGAATAGGTAGACTTCTTTAAAGCAAATTCGACACTGAATTTTATGCTCAGGTATAATGCGTGTAATAATTATTTTTTTTCCAAATTTATTATTATTATTTTTTAAAATCTAACCATGTTGTATTGTGGTTAATTTAAAGTAACATGACGTCACTTATTAATACGAAGGCGGATCAATTAAGCTGAAAATTACGTAAAAATTTACAACATTTTTGGCCAACCGGGGAGTGAAAGTGCGCGAGATATTTGATGTTTTGTGATTTCGATATTAGAAAGCTGTCCGACCATAAACGCAATCGTGTCACAACTTCAAATGAGAGTTTGGAGTTGTTCAATCGCAATTCCGAAGAGTTTTTGCGCCGTTTAATAACGGTATATGAAACAATAAAAACATACCGGAGACAAACAAGCGAACCGGCGCCGAAGCAAGGCAAGGTGGGCTTAAGAAGAAACTTCTTTTTCATCAAGACAATGCATGGGGGCACACTTGTGCAGTGCCATGGCAAAATTCCGTGAAGTGGGCTACGAATTGATACCTCATCCACCATATTCTCCGGATTTAGCCCCCAGTGACTATTTTCAAACCTAATAATATTGCTTGGTGGAGATTAAGCTCCAATGATGAAATCATTGATCAAACAAAATTCTGCTTGGAATATTATTATTATTTGGAAAATGTGAAAAACGTTTGCAAAGTGCATTGAACTAGAAGCAGACTATACAAGTTACAGATTTATTGCAGATATTTTTATATACTCAGTATGAATTATTCTTACTATGCATTTAAAAACTAGTTTAAAAATACAAGTTGTACTAAAGTGACAATTGACAATTGAAAAATAAGTCCACCCGCATTGATCAATATAGGGTTAACACCAAAAACAAGATAATCGGCTAAAAAATTTCTGTCGTTTGCGTTTGGTTTCTTAACAACAACAATAACAATTGGCTTGAATATTCGTCAGAAGTGAACTTTGTTAGTTACTGCGCTGCCTGCCACACCTTTTTCCTGTTTTCATATTGTTTATAAAAGTTTTTCAATGTTATATATATACATATACATACTTATACTCCAAGTGTTCACGTTTATTAGGGCGTTGTTAAAATTTTTGAAATAGCTACGCTTGTTCCCTTTATATTATATTTTTCATTATTGTTTTTTGGGCCCATCATATTGATATCATAGGCAACTTGGCAGACATACATACATATCATACGTACATACATATGTACCAAGTCAGAATGAGACAATAGGTAAATCACCAAATAGTTAAGTTGGTACAAGTGCAAGTGTAGTTGCTAAATGACAACCAAACCTATAAGTCAAATAATGGTTGGATTATCAAGGAAGAAATTTTAAGAAATATAAATTGAGAAAATTAGAGCTTCGTTGCTCAAGTTTTACCCCTTTTTATACCCTATACCACTATGTGGTCGGGGTATAATGCGTTTATAATTACCAAAAATAATTAACCTGACCTATCTTTTATTATACCGATCTATTCAGGATTATTTTCTGAGTCGATTTAAAAATTTTAATCAATCTACAGGTCGCAAATATGAATATATTTTAATGAAATTTGGTATATAATGCCGTTTTCTTTTCTGACAAAAAATGTCGCACTTTATTTGCACTTTTTTCGAAAAGTTTATTTTTTAATACATTCTGAATTAAAAGCAACCTTATCTTATACATCAATCGAAAGGTCTCAAAGTGCAGTGTTCATAAAATTCAAAAAATTTTTATTATTATACCCTTTGAAGCCATAGGGGTAAAATATCAAAAAAAGGGGAACAATGGGAAAATATTCTCACACTATGACCTGAAAGAAGTCAATGACTGCAATTTTTTGCGATTTACGAGGTCTCGACTTTGAGACCTTTCGATGATATATCATTTTTGTTATTTGCAAAAAATGATATTAACAAAATAGTAAATACGAATCTGTATTTCACAAAATATTTAAAATGCCATTTTATCCACGTTTGGGTTATGGGTGAAATGGGTGAGCAAAAAAAAGAGGATTTTGTTTTAGTTTTTAATAATTCTCCTACAGTAGTAAGAGCTAGAGCGATTCCTATTTAATTTTAAGCCCACACGTGCTACTTAGGCTTGAATTTGGGATACACAACCTTTTTAATTTTAAGGTCATCAAACTACCCCTAAACTAATAACACTGTACAACAGCATTTTTGGAACAGAATGGCGACCCTATAATTCTGAAAGAGCAGATCATTTGTGTAGAATAAACTTATAGTCCAGCTGGTCTGAGTTTTTTTTACAGTGGGTCAGTTTTCTTTTTTTTTTGTTCGAAGGGAGAAGGAAAAAATGTTGTAAGTTAATGTCTGAGAGAATTATTGTCAGAGTTATATGTCGAATTTTATGAAGATCATTTTTGTGGAAGATCTTAACCCTCTAGCTCCTCTTAAAGGTCAATTAGACCCCTTTTGTGAGAAAATCAAAGAAAATCCTTTCAAATAGGACATTTAAGGATTAAAATATTCTACGAAAATTTTTGCCGGAAAATTTCAGTGGGGGCCATCAAAGACACCAAAAAGTCTAAAGTTGTAAATAAAGCTCTTTACGCTTAACTAACTAACTAAAGCTCTTTACGCTTTATTAGCAAAATTACACGAGTAACTGCAAAATATTTGGAATTAATGATTGAGTTTGAAATTATTCAGGCTCAAGATCAAATGTTTTTACTTTATATAAAGCAAAAACATTGGCACATTTGTTTCAAAAAATTGATCTATATTCTGCATGACAGTTTATACAGCTGTTTCAGGAAGAGTCACCAACCCTTATCAGTAACCAAAAGCAGTAGATAGTTTGTTTGGTAAAAAGTTAATTCAAGCAAACTATTTAAGCCTCTTCCAATATAACAAACTAAAATATAGAACTTTGAAACAAATATCTTGAGCCTGAATAATTTCAAACTTAATCATTAAAATGATAAAGATCGAAAATAAGATTTTTTATTTTTATAAAAAATAATAAAACTTGGAATTAACTAAAATAACTGTAGCTTGCACACTGAGTTCTCGCGTCTAGTCACCTCTGACGTACATATCGCGTGTAATTTTTACTAAAATTAAAATAAAATAAATAGAAAAAAATCAATCATAATTGAGCTGAGACTAAGCATGACGGAGTCTGTATGCAAATTAAGAGATTGGTTCTTTTTTTTTTTTGTTTATGGACATTTAACGCATCATCAAAGCAGAAGAAAGATATTCCCTACAATTGAAGAACCCTATTTCCTATTCTTTGGAATATGTTTTTCGTCTGAAGCTTGGATACCAAAAACTGTATTTACTACTTGCGAAAGTGCTCTATTGACCTGGTTCAAAGGCGGTACTAAAGCGCTGTCATTTTCCACACCTATGACATGTATTGAACCTGAAGATCACAAATCAGATACATGCTATTCCTGCATAAATTACAAATTTGATAGATGCCAAAGGCGTGGTGCCTTAATGCGGTAATGACATACGAAGCAACAAATAATGTAATTTTATCAGCAGAGCGCTGCGAAGGTTTTCCGGCGCATCTATTGCCTACACATACATTTTCGGCCTATATGATACACACCAGAAATAACAACGGCGGTAGAAAATTTATCAGATATAACTTACTTGGCTCTTGATGATTTAAACAATTGTCCTAATTCGATAGACCAAGCTTATTTTGATGATCTTGTAAGGGATTTAGAACTAACAAAGTGGAAAGCCGAAATATTATGTTCCAGATTGAAAAACAGGCATTTGATAAATATATATATATATATATATAAGTATATTGATTCCTATAATTCCAAGTTGGAACAAAGGGCCATGCATTTGATAAAAGCCGATGTAAAAGTTACATTTCCAAGAAAAAGACACGCCGATCTGGAAAGTATTTTAAAAATTAAGAAGACCTTGTATACTCTTGCAGTTTTGAAAAGGTTCTGAAATATCTAAAGCTTCCACTTGACTCTTCTGCTTGGAGATTATTTATAGATAGTTTAATACACAGCTTAAAAGCAGTTTTACTTCACAATGGAAACCAGCATCCATCAATACTGGTTGCGTATTCCACAAAAAAGGAGGAAACATACGTAAATATTTCAAATCTTTTAAATAAAATTGAATTGAAGAGAGGAGTTAGAGGGTTAAGATCTTACACAAAAATGATCTTCATAAAATTAAAAAATTAAAATGAAAAATTTTAAATTAAAAACGAAAAATTAAATATTAAAAATTAAAAACTAAAAATGAAAAATTAAAAATGAAAATTGAAAAATTAAAAAATAAAAATTTAAATTTAAATTATATATAAAAGTTATAATTTCTATATTTAGTTTCTTACCTGCTATTATTATGAATTTTTTTGTATTAAATATATTCTTAAATTAACATATAACTAGCTGATTCAGATAATTTTTTTTTAAATTTGCTTATTTTTAATATTAATAATTTTTAACCAAGAATCATTTGATTTTTTTTTTTTTTTTTTGAATTATCGTATAACTTCTAAGGTCTCAAAACATTTTAATTGGGATTTAATTTGTATTATAACGCCGCTGCGTTAAATAATGAATTTCATTAGTGTTCTATGAAGTACTTAGGGAACATGTAATCATAAAGTAATTACTTCTTTCAGTATCGGCAACAGTTTTTCACATTGGGTGTAATATTGAGTTTAAGACGCAGGTGGAGGGTATCAAAAAATTCGGCACAGCCGAATTTAACACTCTTGTTTTTATTTAGTATAATGCTCCCTACGACCAAAAAATGAAAACTTGAACTAACTGTAAAAAAAAATCATGTGAGTCCGATCACAGGCGAAATGTGTAAACATTGCAACTGCAGGCTCTGCTAATATAAAAATATTTATTATTATTTCAACTGGTTAAATTTTCATTTTACATGTTTAATTTTTTATTTTTCATTTTTAATTTTTCATTTTTAATTTTTTATTTCTCATTTTTTATTTTTCATTTCTTATTTTACATTTTTCGTTTTTAATTTTTATGTCTTATTTTTAATTTTTTCTTTTTAATTTTTCATTTTTTATATTTCATTTTTTATTTTTCATTTTTAGGTTATTACACATTATAATTTTTCACCAATTCAATCATAGTTACACCGATTTTGTCTTACGTCTCACATGCTACGCTGTTTTTGTGATTGTATTGTGAAATTGAAATTTACCCCCTGCGCGATGTTTACACATCAAAAAGATCAGCTGGACTATAAATGTATTCTACAAAAATGATCTACAATCAAAAAAATCTTAATTTGTTGGACAGTTTAATTTTTAAATAAAATAAATCACTCTTCAGAAGTGATTTATCCTGTTCTGTGAAAATAAAGCCCTAATTTTGGGCCACAAGAATCCATATTCCGATTTAAGAGTTGCGAAATTAAAAAAAGGTTTGGAGAAATGCCTCAATGCATATACCCTTTAGCATCAAAGATAATGATGACCAAAATATTTCACACTTAGCAGTTAAGAATTAAAATAAACTAACCTTTACTTTACAAAAAATATTGTTAGAGAATATAGTTATAGATTATTAAAAAACCAACCCATAAAAATCAAGTTTTTATTATACTCCCTTTATTTGTAAATTAATTTACCATCATGTAATTAAATAATTGATTGACTGAACATATCTACGTCAAAAATCAAAATTTTTTACAAATAAAAATTTGTTAGATCATTTTTGTCTTCGCTACGAGTCTGCCTGTAATGTTTCACCTCGATTGGATCACGGGATAAGGGTTAAAAAGTTTTGACGACAAGCAGACACTACGAGATAATAAAAAAATTTTAACGCCAAAAAAATTTGACATGTATGTCCAATGGAATCAAAATTTCAGCCACAGTGCGACGTCGTTTTTCGATGTCTTTTTTTGTTTGTAGACAAGAGGGGTAAACAAAAAGACACGATTTCTTTTTCTTATTTTGGAGTGGCCACTTCAGTGAGATTAAGAATCGCTTACATTTTTATTTATTTTTTTATTTAATATTTATACTGAATAGGTTTTAACTTAAAAACTTTTGAATATTGATCCGTTCTGCTATTTGATTACTTATTCCAAATATTCTACTCTTAATAATTTAAATATTGTATAAAATTTTAAAAATTATGATGCATTATCAAGTAGAAAAAGATTAAATCTTGAACTCTTTATTTTACATATATTATATAATGAAAATTAAGAAAAACGACGTCGTAAAAAAACACCGTGTAAATCATTCCTTATTTAAACTGGATCACCAATTTGTTTAATGTACATCAAATTGTGTATGAATGATCGATACTTTGCATTTCAGTAACGTTTTGACGGACTGGCCATTTGACGAAAGAGAACGTACTCAATAAATGCTAATACAGCATAAACATGAATGGATGTTTTTAATATTGAGTAAATTCTACTCAAACCTAGTATAGCAAATTAATATGTAAGATTTGAATTTTCGAATAAAGGGGACAGTCATAATCAAGACTTTGAAATAGTAAAACCTCCGGTCTCTTATTTTTCATATTTTATTTCTACAATACGACAATACTACATATCACGTTTACATTGACATCTGGACTTATTGCACTATTTATACAATAAATGTAAACAAAATATTTTGAAAAGTAAACAATTTGATAAACTTAATACTGAATTATTACAACCACACCGAATTTGTAACATTTTGATGTGTAAACATCTATACATGCAGGGGGGTAAATTTCTATTTCACAATACAGTCACAAAAACAGCGTACATGTGAGAGTCACATCTTACGCGTAAGATGTGACCATTAAGATAAATCGGTATGACTTATGATTGTTTGGTGAAAAAATTATTATATGAAATAACCTTTTTGTCGCTGTTTTCTGCATTTTATTTATTTCCAAATGTTTACACATCTCTCCTGTGATCGGACTCACATGATTTTTTTCTATAGGTGTCTCCATATGTTAGGCCGTTTTAAATAGCAACCTGCTCGAAATAATGAAAAACAATGCTATACTAATTTCACACAGGTAAATGGTTTTTGTGAATAAGCATGATTTCAACAGACAGACAGTCGGACATCGCTATGTCGACTCGAGTTAATACAAGAATCTAGAATATACATATATACTTAATGGGGTCGCAAATTCATTTTTCGATGCGTAACAAACGGAATGACAAACTTATGTGTGTGGACAGTTGTGCGGAGGGTATACAACACTTAAAATTTTGAAAACAATATAAAATTAGTGCGGAAGTTCAAAAAAACTACTAAACCGACTGTAAAGTCTTACTTGTTTTTATTTAATTTTTTAAAATTTGCAATTTCAGTATTTTTTTAGATTTTTGATAGGTGTTGATGAAGACTCATTTAATTTGGGGACAACAATTTCTTCAGTGACAAAGGATTTTTATTCAGTCGACATAGATAAATCCTGCACTAATTGCATTCTTTATCATCCATTTTAAAAAATTTCTATGGAATACAAATTTCTTATAAACATATTTTTAAATGACATGTTAATCACGATCACTTTATTATTAAAACAACTACCTACACCGTTTTTATGAAAATTATTTTTAACGCTTTAATGTTTCAAAAAAAATATTTTTTAATATTTTCAAAAATATTCGCATATGTTACATTTGAAAATTTAGTTTCTTACAATGGTACCGAAGATTTTGTTATTACTACTTATCTTTTTGTTTTCAACTGCAAAAAAATAGAACATTAATGAATAGATGAATAGAACATTAATGAATACCAAGAATATTAATGATTTTTCGTAATAGTTGGCCTAAAAACGCATTAATACGTGAATTTATATATAGAGAAGAAGATAATGCTCGGCTTCCTAAATCCGCTGATCAAAATCCAAAAAACTAATATACATACATCTTGTATCAAAACGTTAGAGGTATGAATTCAAAACTTTCGTCAATTTATTGTAATAGCTTTGGCTTCAATAATCATATTATTATATTTACGGAGACCTGGCTCAGTAAAAGAGTTCATAACTCTGAGATTTTTTGCCTTAAATATCAAATTTTCAGAAAAGATATAGAAAGTTGTGAAAGAATTGAATCTGATAAAAATAATAATCAGTGTAATAATGTAATAAAAAAAGTCTGGTGGCGGCGTATTGGTTGCTATACTAAACGAATTTTCGTCTGAAGAAATTATCTTAAACAATTTTTTACATATTGAGATTATATGTGTTTTAGCTAAAATTAATAACAGGTCCATATACATTATTTGCTCATACATTCCGCCTAACTCTCCGCTTTCCGTTTATGAGGATCATCTGAAAGCTTTTAATCCAAAATTATATAAAACCATCTGATTTATTAATGTTAATTGGAGATTTTAACATGCCGTCTACATTCTGGAAAGCTGATCCTGATACCAATTATTTAGTTCCATCTCATTCTTCAGATTATTCAGCTTCATTTATTCAACTCCGTCACAAATGCATTTGGTAGACTGTTGGACCTTATTTTCGTTAATGAACCTAATGACTTTTCAATATTGCGGCATAGCCCTATTTCTAATCCGGAAGATATATACCATCCAACACTGGAGAATCTTGCTTTTGTTCCTATCCTCTTCATAAAAAAAGTTATCTCACAGCGATAAAATCTTTTGCTTTAATAAAACTAATTACCAAGATTTACAACTCCATATATTCCAATTTGACTGGATAAATGTGTTATCTCGTTGCAATGATAACTTGGACTTGTGTTTGCATACATTTTATCATCACCTCTTTGAATGTTTCTCGGCTTCTGTACCTAAAATGAATGGTCCTCCTTGGAATACAAAACATCTATCTTAACTTAAAAATAAGAAAAACAAAATGTACAAAAATTATAAAAAATATGGAACATTGATAGATTATATGAAATACTCGTTATCAAGATCGGAATTTATTATTGCTAATCAATTGGCCTATAATAACTAATTAAAGTAAGAAATAATATAAAAAAAAAAATAATCCAAAATCATTTTATATATATATGCGGACTTTCCTTCGGTTATGAAGTACGGTGATTTAGAATATTCAGATGATAACTCCATAAGTAATATGTTTGCAGACTTTTTTGCATCAACTTATTCTTCGACAGTATTTAATAGCAATAATCTGTATCCATACATAATATCGGAATCTTCAATTATTAATATACCATCCATCAATCAACATACAGTTCTGAATGCCTTGACAAAATTGAGATTGTCGTATGCTGTTGGTCCTGACGGTGTTCCCAGTTGCATTTTAAAGCGCTGCGCACGTTTATTGTATATTCCTTTGACTTATATGTTTAATATATCCCTTAAATTGGGTTACTTTCCTCCCATTTGGAAAGAATCATTTATTATTCCCTTCTTTAAGTCTGGATCTAAAGCTGGTATTTCGAATTATAGAGGTATTGCTAAATTAAGTGCTATTCCAAAACTATTTGAAAAACTTATATATGACACGTTGTCACATCATGTGTCCTCTATCATATCTCCAACGCAACATGGATTCTGCAAATCACGCTCTACAATAACAAATTTTTTGGAGCTTACAACTTTGGTAAATGATGGTTTTATTAATATGATATGACAATATATACATATAATGATTTTAGCAAGGCATTTGATAAAGTAAATCATGATCTATTGTTGTTTAAGCTTGACCGTATGGGCTTTGGTATATTGCTGATAAAATGGGTTGGATCATATTTAAAAGACAGAACACAATGTATTAAGTTTCGTAACTCGTATTCCAACAACATAAAGTATTATCTGGTGTACCTCAAGGTAGTCACTTGGGACCTCTTTTATTTACGCTATTTATAAATGATCTTCCTTCTGTAATTAAACACTCAACTACATTAATGTATGCAGACGATGTAAAGTTAATTTTTACCCTCAACAATCTTGATCAACAATCACTTTTACAGAATGATATTGATCGTTTAACTACTTGGTGTAATATTAATCTAATGGACCTAAATGTCAAAAAATGCAAATATATGATTCCAATTAATGGTCGGTATATCATGAATAATGCTGCGCTTGATTTTGTGGATTCATTCAACGACCTTGGCGTACTTCTGGATAAAAAATTAGACTTTAGAAGTCATATTTCGCTGACAATAAATAAAGCTACTGGTGTACTTGGATTCATTAAACGGTGGGCTAAAGAGTTTTCGGATCCGTATACGGGAAAATAATTGTTTACTACCTTGGTAAGACCAATACTCGAATATGGGTCTGTAGTCTGGGATCCGCAATATCATATACATTCGAACAAAATTGAATCGGTTCAAAAACAATTTTTGTTATTTTGTTTTCGTGGTTTGGGCTGGGATCGTAATATGAGGTTGCCATCTTATGAAAATCGTCTGGCTCTAATTAAGCTTCCTATATTGAAAAGTCGCAGACATATGCTAAATGTTACTTTCCTGGTAAAACTGTTAAATGGTAGTCTTAATTCTGACTTTCTTATCAACAAAATAAATATATATATTCCTTTTTGATCATCAAGAAATTATAACTTTCTAACTATCAAATATTATTGTACAAACTATGCTAATTTTAATCCACTTCGTAGAATTTGTGATGAGTTTAATATGCTGTATCAGTTTATTGATTTTAATAAAAGTTTGGATATTGTGAGAAGAGATATTATATTACACTTAAATGCATTAAATTAACTGAATTAATTAAATTTGTTAAATGTTTTATTATGTACATATATAAATTATAATATAAATGTATACTTTAAGTAGTCTGTAAGGATGGTTCCATAGACTGAATAAATAAATAAACACTATCAGCCGAATTCATAACCAATATTTAGCAGTTTCTTAGCAAGTTGCTAAAAATGAGATGAAATGCCAACCTATTTTCATAAAAATGAATGGCGTCACAAAATTCAGATTTTAACTTTTAGTTGACAGAATAAAATTGTTTATGAATAAACTCTGTGCTAAATTACTGCTTAATCGGTATTCCAGTAAAGCTGCGTTCACACTACGTGTTTTGATCGTGTTTTTCGTATTTTTTTAGCACGTGTAATTTGTACACATAGTGTGAACCCTTTCAAATATTGTTTATGTACAACACATTTTGGAAGACATATGTAAATTTTTCAATTAGAGCAGGTTCTATTTTGGCAAGATAAACATATGAAAATACAACACTGTTTGTGGCGAAAGAAAAACAGTAAATTATAAAGATTAATATTGAGAGAAAAATAAATTGTTTAATATTAATTAACAATTAAAAATATATAAAATATATAACTTTATTTTTAACAATAATTTTTTGTAAATGCACAAATTAAATCAGCTGTTGTTTACATTTAGAGGTTATGTCATACGGAAATACATATGCACGTTTGAACGCAAAAATTATGAATCGTATGTAAAACGGCAATTTTGACACACACACGGAATTACGTATGGATCGTAAAACTGAATTTACACATGGAAAATACAGATAGTGTAAACACACCTTAAGCAGCTCGTTGTGTGCAATGTACATGCGGCTGCTAAAATTTGGTTATGAATTAGGCTGTATGTTTTCATACGAATTCGTAGAGAAATACATGCTTAGGCCCCAAATTTTGTTCCATAATTTCGAAAAAGAAAATAAAGCTTTCTATGGGTGGCTCTAAACGTGGTGGCTTAGTAGTATTGGTGGGTAAAATTCCGCCACTGCCTCAACGTCCACCGTCGGAACCTGATTGGGATACAGAAGAAGGTCAAATTGATACACCTAAAAAATCTGAAGGTACACCCAAACGTGAATGGATGGAACATGATCAAAGAGAACTACCTATTAATCGTGAAAAAGCGGTACCCACGGCCCGACTATGGCCTTCAAATGAATGGCGTGAGGGCGATGATGTGTCTGACCCCAGAGAGGCCCACCAGGTTCAATTATACATCATACGCGTAGTGATCGTGGTGAACGGGGAGTTTTTCGTGGTCGGGGTGTTCATATGGATCACGGTGAACGTATACCCGGAGGTCATGGCTTTAGGCGTTAATAGCTTCCATACAGGAAAAAATAAGTGAGTTAACATGTTACGCTTTCACATTATACCCGGCAACCATTAGAGCAGTTAGTTGGGGGTCACACAAGGCAATTTTTATTGCGCAACTTTTTGGCAATTCTCTTTTGAAATTGCTTTTATGTCCACACACGACAATTTCTTCGGCAATTTTACTGTTTTGTTTTGTTTTTATTTTCTTATAATTTGACATTTGTGCTCTAGTCGTAAAGAACAATAATAAAATTAAATACATACATAAATTAATTTAATTGGTTTTGTTGAAAAATGAATTCAAAAGAAAAAAATTAAGTCCCGATTCCATTTAAAGGCCATTTTAATAAAGTAAACAATAATTACGAATTATTCACACCAAGAAGCGAAACACCGAATGAAAAGAAATGTCAAATATTCAACAAAAAAAAAAAAGCGAATGAGAGAATTGCTTGAAATAGCCGAGAACCGGCAATTATTTTTCCCTTTTTATTCCCCTCACCGCAAACATCTACAAACTTAAGAATTGCGCAACAAAAGTTGCCTTGTGTGAACTCGACAAAAAAATGTTTGAATGCATTTCTTTTAACACACACATGCACATTAGGGTTATAACTTTTTGCATTTTTTTCAAATATCAAATCTCCCGAGGCAAAATCGTGTAGGGCATGGAAAAATATTAAGAACTGCGTTTTTATTTTTTCGCGATCGTTAAAAAAGTTTATGCACCAAACACATTGGAGTTTTTATTAACACTACGTTACAAACGGGTATTTTTGTTTATTGAAATAATATATTTTATTCGAAATTCATTACAATTCTTGCCATTTTCCTATATTGGTTGCAAAAATAAAATAAAATAAAATCGGTTTGGTCAAAATGAATTATCTAATAATAATTCTAATAAAAGCAAAATAAGTGTTGAAAAAATGGCAAAATATGGACCAAAAACTTAACTAAATTTCATGACGTTGTTAAAAACTGTAGAGATATACCTGTCGTTGATATACCATTACATGACTTAAACAGAATTCCAAAGGAAGAAGCTGTTATAGGAAGATTTAATGCGTTGGTCAGTTTTGAAAAGTGTAAAAACAAAAGGTATGTAATTATAGCTGATGAGCTTTTAAATCTATGCCAGAAGCTTAAACTGAAAACAATTCGTCATGATGGAGTTAAACATAAAATTGAAGTCTTAGTATTATAAGATGTTAAAACGACCTAAAGGTATTACATTTGAAAAACAATTTAATATTACTACCAAAGCGCCCCGGTAGGTAAGTAGGTAGCGTGCTCGCCTACCATGCGGGGGTCGTGGGTTCGATTCCCACCAGAGGCTTTGGTCTGTCGCTGCAAAAAAAAAAATAAAATTAACACACTACTTCCTCTTTCCTCCTTCCTATATCTATATCTATCCTGAGATCAACACAATGCACTGCATCTGTAGGGGGCATCCCGTGAGTGTTGATTAATAATATAAAAAAAAAAAAAAAAAATTGATTTAAAATTTGAATCAGAAATTATTGAAGATATATCCTCTGATTCAGATTCTTCGTCAATATTAGATAGTGATCAAGATGCTGATGATACAACTGACGATAGTTACACGCCAACACTAAGACATAGACCAACTAAACTGTCAATAAAATCAACTGTAAACTTAGTTACTGATGTAAAAGTTAAAGTACAAACAAAGCATCAAAAATTTGTCAAAATTTGGCTAAGTCTGGAAAAGCTGTACCTACGCCATCACAGGCTGGAATTTATAAGGCTGTAATAAAATCATCTGAGCAAAGAGAACAGTTTTATATACAAACATTAAAAGATGAAGAGTGGTGTTTGCATTTTGATGGCAAGAAAATTGAAAAAAAAGGAAATTCAAGTAGTAATAATTAAAAATGAACAGACAGAAATAAAGTTAGCAGTTCTAGTGCTTGATAATGGGAAATTACTTATAATATATAATGGCATCAGGGACACTTTAAATAAATTTAATTTATGGACGTCTATCAGAATGATAATATTTGACACTACAAGTGTAAATACTGGCGTAAAAAATGGTATTGTAACTTTGCTTCAAAACCATTCATACATATGGCATTGACTCCACCACAATACATCGGGTGCCAGCACCATGTCCTTGATTTGGTATTAAGGCATGTAGTTACTGGATGGAAAAACTTCATCTCCAAATATTGCGTACCCGTTCATTTCAGATTTATTAAATAATTACGAAAATCTAAAGGCGTCTGTCTTATAAACAAAATAAAGTTGTGCTTGAATTAACCAAAATTAAGTGGAGAGATGACATGCAGTTTTTGTATGAACTTTTCTTTGCATATAAATATTTTAAAATCAACGAATATTCCCATTTATAAAATTTAAAACGTTACCATCGGTTAGTAATGCAAGGTGGAATTCGAGAGCAATATTTGCTATTTTAGCATTTATTCTTGTTCCCAGTTACCAAAAACTTTTACAATCTATATGGGATTTCATTGCTGATGCATGGTTTCAAATCTGGTTTTCGGACCACTGTTTCCATGAAAATGATTTTGAACAGTTAAACAAGTCATTAATAAATTTTACGAAAGCTCACGAATGTTTCCTCAGACATTGGGTACCTACGCCATCTACAATTCCAAACCAACAACGCAGTAATATATGTGCGGAACGTGGAATAAAAAAAATACAAGATATATATCCCCTTTGTAAAACATCGCGTACTCTGAACTTAAAGTTTATTTCTTTCAATACTTAGTTATAGTAATTTATTGTTATTTGTTTACACACTTGTTTATGTATTAACCATATTTTAAAAAATTTGTTATTTAAAAGATAATTCAAAAAATTATTAAAGGCATTTGAGAAATCGTTGTCGGTGCGTAGTTTTTTTTTTTTACCAAATTGAACTGAAATTGTTTTTTTTTTACCATCCATACAATATTCACCATAAGATAGGCCCTCGGCAGAATGACGTCCAAAAAAAGTTATAACCCAATGCACATAATGAAAAAGTGTTCTCAGCGTGGTTTCCGGTAAAAATCGAATTGTGAAGTAAGATTTTAAAAAATACGTTTTTTTATTGAGCAAAAACCCTTCTAAACGTTAAATAAAAACAAAATATATAAACTAACTTTATTTAAAAGCGGTTTATAATGAAACATTTCCACACAAAATTTGTTGACAAAACTTATTTCTCTTTGAAATGCCAAAGAATTACTAAGTTTTCATTTTTAAATCGCCCATAAGTTAACTTACGTTACGAGTTTTTTATTATTGAATAAAAATATAGGTTTCTTTATAATAGGTTAGTAAAGATAATAGGACGTATTGAACTATACTGTGAGAACAACATCGACAAAGACATTTTGTTTATAAACTTAACTATTTGTTGCTGCTTTCATTTGTTCCGTGATTGTTATATCTTTTCGACTTTTGATGCTTTTTTTTTGAAGCTTTATGAGGTTGTCTGACACCACCGTCCAAATCAAAAGATTCTCGAAATAATTTTAGACTTTGTTCATGAGCTTCGGCAACATCAGCTAAATTTTTGGCATCACCTCTCCCTTGTTGCTGTGTAGTCATAACGGACTCAAAAGATTTAAGTTTTTCCGGATCCATAGATGTTTGAGATTGATAATAATCATAATTGAATGTTGAAGCAATAGATTCGTGTACAGGAAATGTTGCCGAAATATGAGAGAAGTTGTCATCATCTTCAATGGGTTCATAAATACTTTGATTTAGAAATTGTGTTACCGAAGAGGCGTAAATATTTTTATTATTAAAGGCTATGGAATTTTTGTTGTAACTGCTGCCGCTGCTTCCGCTATTATTAAAAGCATACGCTGCCAATGAACTAAAAGCAGATGAAGTATTCATGCTTGTGGGAGAAGTAAGACGTTGTAACACAAAATTATCTACGAAGGCAGAGTTGGAACTTTGCCCTGGTCAGAACTTTAAATCTTTAATAGCTTGTGGCAAATCGGGAAGTTTAATATCTTTAATCTGCTGTGGAATGTTCATACTTTTTACTGCGCTGACAGCTCTCGCCGGTGCAGCCGAGATTCCGGCTTCTTGTTTAACAATTTTATTCTGTTCTTCAATGCGTGCCATAATGTCAGCCATATTTGTTTGTAAAACCATGCCACCCATCACCAATTCGGAGAGTATATGATGCACTGCATCAGCATGGAATATTAAATCAAGTTCACAAACATTTTCAAAACATTTATCGAGTGTCTCTACAAAAACTTGTATCAAATCCAAAATTCCTAATTCACTTTCAGAAGAATCCACACAGAAAACAAAATACAATGTGGCATAATGTCGATAAATGAGTTTGTAATCAGAACCACCAATTAAGCTGCCCAAATACATCAATTGTCGTTAAATAAGTAAGACGTATCGAATCATCATCAAAACTCACCTGCCACCTTCAAGGAAGTTACAAACATTATCATCTCTTTTGGAAACTAACTGAAAAGTTTCTTTAATTATCTGCTGTTGCATGTCTTCATTCTGAAGCGAACAATAAAACAAAATATATGATCATAGAAAATCAATATAAAAAAATCAAATTAAAAAGATTTACTTACAAAATATTGATAGAATTTAGAGAGGCGTGGTTTGCCATGATTGTTAAAAACTAAAATCGCTTTTATCATTATTAGTTAATTGAATATTCTTGCTTTGTTGGCTAATATTTACAGTGCATTTATATTTCCTTCTTGTATTCTCTAATCAGAAATAAATAACAATACTTTTTTTCACACTACTTCGTGCAAAAGATGTTATGATTCGAATATGTGGTTACTGATTAGTTAAAACAAGATTTGCATTTTAAACGAAAGAGACTTGAAACGATTTGGCACCACTTTTTGTTGATTTAAATGTTACAATTAAATAGTTTATACTGTTACTACTTGTTTATGTTTTGTATTTTATGTGTTTATAAAAAACAAAACACCAAGAAGTTTTGTTTCTTAAAATATTTTTCACTTCAATAAATAACTTCAAACTATAAACATCAAATTTCAACTGGTTATGGGCCCAGGACACTCTTCTAAGGATTTTATAAGGAAGAATTTTATTTCAAGCCGCCTAGGAAGAATTTTATTTGATTTATTTAAAATCGCCAAGGAAGCATTTATTTCAAGTCGCTAGGAAGAATAATATTTTGAAAGAAAATTTTTAAGTCCCAAAAGAAAATTTTATTTCAAGATAGGGCAGTATTGACACAAAGTAAGAATCTATAATATTAATAGGCTAAGCGATTTCTTGTGACTGCTGTTTTGTTCTACCGTTTTATCCCGATTTTGACCAAACGTATATTATTTTAAAGGTATTTCTTTTTATCCGTTTTGCAGATTTACAGATTTTTCCTTTATTTTGAGTAAATTGCATTTAAGGTTGCTATAACACATACATAAAATTATACAATGCTATGTATGTGTTCATTAAATTTGTTAATGTGTTTGTAATAAAAATGAGTTTGTTTTTTGTGTTGATTTGTGAATTGGCTATAATTGATTAGCATACTTTTAGGGTCTTTATTTAATGAATAAATAAAATTTCATAGAATTTGAGCTCGAATTTCGAGGGCTGGAATCTGCTAGTATTTATAATATTGTAAGTATACATTCATTAAAAATGGAAGAATTCAAGATTGGAAAATTGCACGGAACTGTGAATTGGAGTTCATGGAAATTTCGGATGTGCATAATTTTCTGGATCTGTTTAATATAATTGATGGCACACATAAGAAACCGGTTCTACAGAATGAGGGTGGAGATGCTAATAATGCTCGTTTTATTCAGAACCTCCATGCTTGTGAGAAATCAGATATAAAGGCGCAACGAATTATAATTTCATCTGTGGATAATAAAAAATGGTTCATACAAAAATTCTTATGATGTTACCATCAACATATAATCGCTTTGTTACTGCTTGGGAGTCATTTGACGAAAATAAAAGAAATTTAAATAATTTAACGAATCGATTAATATTGGAACAAATCCGATTGAATCGGGATAATGTAGAATCAAAAGCTTTTGCAACTAAAAAAACAAAATTATTCTAAAGGAAGCAAGAAACCTGGTATATGCTTTAAATGTAATCAAGAGGGTCACTGGGAAAAGGATTGCCCACTATTGAAGATAAAAATCCAACGACATTTAAATAATATACATTTATGAGTGATAGTCATTATGTTAATAATCCAGATGAAAAATGTTTCGTTGATTCTGGTGCATCTGAACACATAACTTCACATCGGGAATGGTTATAAAAATTTTCAAGAACCTTCGAAAATTAAAATTGGCGATGGATTTGTACCGAATGTAGTAGGTGATGGAAATATTATAGATATATTAATGAAGGATGGAAACAGATATTTTTACAAAAGGTTTTTTGTTCCTAACAGTAAAGTAAATTTGTTTTCGGCAACAACAATGGATAAGGTTATCAAATGCAATCAGATAAAGAAATTTGTCAGTTTACTCGTAATGGAGATGAAAATTTAAAAGAAATAAGATACTAATTTTTTTCTAAATTCCAATAATGAGTCGATTGGGTTATAACATCAAATATTAGAACATCAAAACATAAAATACGTGAAATAAATTTTACAAATTAATAGCTCTGTTCGTTTACGTGATAATTTCTAATAATTTGTACAAATTATTACAAAATTTACTGGGTCCTGTTCGTTTACTTCAAAAACCCAGTGAAAGAGAATAAATGAGATAGTAAAGTGACAGTTAATTTTTTGAAAACTTTCTGGTTTTTACTAGATATATTTTTGCCAGTAAGAATTAGCAAGCAAGAAAAAACATATGTTTACTATAGCTCTGTTCGTTTACTTTCCCAATAAAAACCAGTAAAAACCGAAATATTTTATCGTGTGTATGCAACATTATGATACTTTAAAATTATTTTTTGAAAATCTATATATAAAATTCATTTTCATTTATACAATTCATTTTCTGTTTTTTGGTATATTTGTTCGCTATACAAATTTTTATTTTTCAACGGATTTCTCTGAAATTTGGTGCGCACAATCTCTGTACTCCAGGCATATGATTCTTACGGCCACTCCTAATTTTGCGCCTACTTCTATGTATATAAAATTTATTTTTTTTTTCTTTTATTTGTTTCTTTGTTTGACTGCTATACATACTTTTATTTTTAACGGCTTTCTCTGAAATTTGGTACACGTGAAAGTAAAAGTCGGGTTCTATATCTTTCTGGCCACGCCTACCTTTACGCCCACTTTTTATGAAACTCATTTTCTGTTTTTTGGTACATTTGTTCGCTATACAAATTTGTATTTTTCAACGGATTTCTCTGAAATTTGGTACACACGGGAATAACTTCACGATGAACAAATTCCCTAAATTTAAAAAAAGGTTATTTAATGAATTTTGTTAAATATTTAATTAAGTGAAAATTTGCATACTGCTCCCAATATCTGTCCTGCAATATATGCATTTAAAATCTGTATTCTTTCAATAGAAGGTCGGATGGAGTAACAATATAATAACCAAAAAAAAACTCTCTCAATTTTTTTATTAAAATAAATAAATTTATAATAATAAATATTCAAATTAGGGATGCCAAACGCAAAAAACCAAATGTCCCAAACATTTTAAATAAAATAATTTGATCTCTATATTTTCTGAAAAACCAAAAAAAAAAATTGTGAAAATTTATATATAAAAAATAACATTCTCATCAAATTGCGTTTATTTATGTAACAGTTTTTATGTTCGCAATTCTTAAATATCATTTGACGTTTTCTAAAATTCATTGAATTTAAATTAATGTTTTCTGTGGGGTGATTCTGTAAATTTCAACGATCCGACAATCGCAAAACATATCGACAGCTATTGTTGTTTGCACTAAAGATTAAGTGATTCACTAAGTACATACATCTTAACGACAGTCGACAAATCTATTTTTCTATTTATTTAAATTGTAAACGAGTGGCATCTCTGTCAAAATAAGCGAAAAACACAAAGAATAGAAAAAAACAAATTACTTCGTGTTTAATATCTTTATTTTTTTACTAATATTTCTGTGTATTTATTTGAAAATGAAATAATGCTATTTAATTTTTTTATTTATATAAAAAAGTTTTTTAATAAAAGCAAAATATTTTCACTATTTTATGATTTTTATTTATGTATGACGACATGTCAACCTAAAAATTTAAGTTTTTATCGATTGAGTAAACAACTCAAAAATGGTTGTCGTTTAGATAACAACAACAGCTGAGTTTAACAATATCGTTTAAAAATTTTACTGATAATTTTGCTATTTTCTTTTTTTTACGATTCGACTATCGTTAAAAGAAGTTACTGAATCGCGGTACTGAAAAGTTATTAATATCTCCTGAATGGCAATATTTTTTTTTTAAATGTAAACATTTTTAAATGTAAACATATTTGGTGTTTTTTTTTTGGAATTTCAATTTGTGTTTAACGAATAAAATTTATATATTAAAGATGCAATTGATGTCTTCTAAATTTTAAAATTATAATTTCCGACTTTTTGATATGATTTTCTGAAATTCAATTAATTGTAATTTATAATTTAAAAGTGCAATTTTGTATTTATGTGAATAATAATGCTTTTGTAATTATAAACAATTTTTAAAAATTAGATGTAATCGCAATCAGATATTTTGTAGGTAAAGCAGAATAATAATTCTATATAACTATGTAGAACTGTTTTGAAAGCAAAAAACTCATTGATGAACTCGGTAACTCTATTTTGTAAAGACAACAAAAAGTTAATATGCCAAACTTATGTTCATATTTGTAAAAGAATAATGAAAAAACGTATGAAATAAAAGACCAGCCCGTGTATACTCTTAACATTGTTCTGTACGATATCCAGTTGAAAATGTTAACATTCATGTTAAAATAGAAATAACTATAGCAAAGCTAATTAGAACAAACAATAAATTGTGGCGCCATCTACTGTGGCATAGTCACGCCGAGCAAAATGAAGTGACACTCTGTTAATGCAAAAGAAATGTATGTAAATAAAATAATATACCGATTTATTTCTAACATGCAGTTGTTATGGATATACATATAAAATATATGTATATTATTTGTATTATTTAATATGTTTATGTATGTATATGTAAATATTACACACAAAAAATACAACATCAAACGTTATTTTTGTTTTTCTCTTTAAATAAATTTATGCATAAATTTTTTTTTTTGCTAAATTTAAATTTTTTTTTTTTTTTTATTAACAACTAGGTATTTTAGCATTATTTGCTTTAGATGTTGGTGAATTATTACTCCCTTTATATTAACTCGTAGTGTCTGCTTGTCGAAAAAATTTTGGATTGATTTTAACCAATTTCCCGCGACCCGTTCGATCTGAAATTTTGCAGGCAGGCTCGTGGTAATATCAGAAATGATCTAACAAATTTTTTTAGTGATGCCAAAACAATGGAAACTTTTTAATTTTTCTACCAGATTTAATAAAAAAATGTACAAAAACTAATTATATTATTACTACGACGACCACAAAAACAACAAGTCCAGCTATGACAACAACACATCATTTAGAATAACAACAAGAACAATATAGAAACATATTTTTCATTTTTTTTTAAATTTTTCAGAGATTTCACTGGACCTGTTCCACCGATTTTAATGATTTTTGAAATAGAAATCTTCCCAAGAATTTGGTGAATCATTCTCACTAAAAATCATCACTGTAGCTGCACTATTGAGGGCGTGATCGTGACAAGAACAGCATAGAAAATTATATTTTTTCAAGACTTTTTTAGTTCTTCATTCAAATCTCGGTCCCTAATCGACCGATTTGGACGATTTTAAATAGCAAACTTTCCAGGATGTTAATGAATCATTTTTTATATCAACGAGCACCCTAGCTGCCCGATTGATGCCGTCATCGTGATTTCCACAGACGGACATCGCTATATCAACTCCGGTTGTTATAAGGATCACAAATATATATATTTTATGGGGTTCAAAATTTTTTTTCTAATTTTTACAAACGAAATGACAAACTTATATATACCCTCTGCACACTGGAGTGGAGGGTATAACTATATTTTGGCGATTAAAATAAGTTGACGATAACTGCGCGGCAGCACGGGTGTGGCTGCCAAACACGCGGAAGCGGCTCGCGGACGCGATCGCAGAACACAGCTCAGCTAAAATATCGAAATGAATTAAAAAATATATTTTGGCAATTAAAACACGGGTGTGGCCGCCAAACGCGCGGACGTGACTCGCTCGCGGAACACAGCGCAGTGAAAAGTCTTATGATAAATTTGATCTACGTATGTGCTATAATTACCTGTTGATCCAAATAAGCAGTTGCTTAAAGCAACCTTGCTGCACAATTTTATACGTCGCATCCATTTTCCATTTTTTAAACTTCTGTAAATTTGACGTCTCTGCTCAATGATGATCACTTATTGAATAAAGTAATTCAATTTTTCAAAGTTCTGATTTTTTAAGCTTTTTTGCTTCTTATAAAAAAAAATCTGATTTAAAAAATCAAAAAATTTTAAATTGATATAAAAAATGAATTTACTCCCCGTAAAAATTTTTGGGGGAGAAGTTAATCTTTTTGGGGAATTTGTTCATTGGGGACTAAGTACTCAGCACCTGGTAAGCATAGTGAACCATTTTTCGAGTCAAAGGCCTTTGGTTCCCGGGCAAGACCGGGTAAAAACAGCTAGTAATGAAATAAATCCTAATCAACAAGTTAATGAGCAAGTTAATGCGAATGATAGCCAAAATGATAAAGTAGCTGATCAAAATGCTTTAGATTTATCATTAGAAACTAGTTCTTTGGATATTGCTTGAGAAGAGTTGTTATCAGAAACACAACTTCAGTGTAGTGAGAAAAGAAGATATAATTTAGACCCAAACCCAAAACAAAAAATTATGTTCAATGATTTATTTTTATCTGTTATGGAAGAGGAAGAACCTGAATACAATTCACTTATTAAAAATAAAACTTGGATTCTATGTGATTTACCAAAAGGGAGAAAACTTATTGATTGTAGATGGATATATTGAATAAAATCAAATTCAAATGGTTCTATTCAACGGTATAAAGCAAGATTAGTGTCTCGCGGTTTTTCTCAAGAATATGGTTTAGATTTCGAAGAAACATTCAGTCCAGTTGTGAAGTATGATTCAATTAGATTGATACTAGCTGTTGCTGTTTCTGAAAGTATGAAAATAAAACAATTTGACATTAAGACAGCTTTTTGTATTGCGAATTACAAGAAGTTTTTATGAGCCAACCACTGATATATAAAAGATTCCAAAAAGATTAGTATTTTTAAAAGAAGTCTTTATGATTTAAAACAGTGTTTTAACAGGAAATTTTGTGAAACACTCAAAACATTTGATATGATAATAAGTCAATGTGATACATGTGTTTTTATAAAGACTATACAAGGTCAAAACTTCCATTAACAATTTATGTTTATGATCGTTTGTTGGTGTATGATATTGATAAATTAGCAAATGAATTACTCATGCATCTTAATAACAATTTTGAAATGAAGGAATGTAAAATTGATAAATTTCTATGGTTTAAAATGAAAATTTTAGATTCTGGCATTTTATTTTTACATCAAAATCAATATATGTACAGAAAAAATAATTAATCGATATAATATGCATGATTGTAATAGTCTTTCTATACCATTAAGAAGCTGGGTGGATGATTAATGTTACAAATGAAAAGTTACAAGAGAAATATCTATACAAAGAGTTGGTTGGATTATTAATAAGTCATTAAATGAAGTCATCATTAATAAGTCGACCAGATATATCTTACGCTTTTTGAGTACTAAGCAGATTTATGGAAAATCCATGTCAAATACACATTAATGTAGCAAAAAGAACAATAAGATATTTTAAAGGTAACATGAATTATGGTTTATTATACTCCAAGAAAGAAGAACTTATATTAAATATATATTCTGATTATGCTGGAGATTTAGAAAATCTCAGATCAACTTCAGGAATGGGTGACACAACTAGGAAATTGTACATCATGGAGATCACAACAACAACGAATGGTTGCATTCTCAACTACAGAAGCTGAGTATATTGCAGCATGTGAAGCTGTGAATGATATTATTTAGATAAAACGTTTTGTAAATTAAATTTTCAACAAAATTGAAGAAAATAATTTATACTTATACAATCATAGTACAATTAAACTTAATAAAAATTCTGAATATCATAAGAGGACAAAACACATTGATGTTAAATATAATTTCATTCGAGAGAAATATAGAGATGCAGAATTTCACCTGAAATTTGTAATTAATAAGGAGCAGTTTGCAGATATTTTAACAAAACCACTTTCTAAACCCACTTTTGAATATTTAAGAAATTGTTTAAATGTGTCAAATTGTTAAATGATTATTTTTGTTTGCTAAATTTCAAATTGTAACATTTAGAGCTAATGTTGATTTAAATGTTACAATTAAATAGTTTATACTGTTACTATGCTTTTTATAAATATCAAAACAACATGAAGTTTTGTATCTTAATATATTTTTCATTTCAATAAATAACTTCAAACTATTAACAGTAATTTCAACTATTTTTTTGCGTGTCGTTAAAATTTGGCAGCACTTACATTCCCTTGTTATTTGGTGGCAGCACTAATTTTTGACAATAACAGCTGATTGTACTTTTAGGGAAGTAAAAAATGTCTTTGTAGAAACAGCGAATATTGCCTTATCTTTAGTGAAAATTAAATAAAATTAAGAACAATAATAAAGCAAAGTTATAAAGTTGTGGATTTAAATCAAGATCCCAATTTGATTCAGCAGTGACAAATACAAATTTTGGATATGAAATCGTAACTTTTGAGTGTCAAAAATTCTTATTAAGAATTGTAACGAAATAAATGCAATCGAAAAAATATAAAAAAGCAATATTGGTTAATTAGGCATTTTTGAGACATTATGCTGTGTTTAAAAAAATTACAACAATAAATTAAGAACATACTAAGGGTCAGTCATATACATATTTATTTTCTTTGTATTTAAGTAATTTCTTAATTTGACGATTTTTTGTAGATCTTAATAATGCAAAGTTCAATTTGTACGAAACAGATGTATGTGTGCCTCATAGCAAGTGTACAGTTAGTTGCTTATCAAAATTATAATACGAAAGAACATTTTATAGAAGATAATAGTAAACAGTTCTTGTCTTGTACACATAATACAGAAACGCAAGAAACTTGATTAAGAGCAGTTTATGGATAAACAAGGAAAACATTGCCCCTGGAATATAGTAAAAATATATATAAATAAAATTGTGATAATCGAAAGATCAACTGTACAAATCACCTACAATCCCAACAGCATCAACATTCTGCATCACGTTCTAAAAGCGCGTATACTCAGTCTTCTAGCTGTAACTTCTCTTACATCGTCTCTATCATCATCTTCATCTGTAACCGCCAAACTGTTGTCATTATTCTTTTCGTCATTTGCTGCTACCACATCCTCTTCAAGACATTCTAATACTTATTCGTCGTTTGTAATGTTGTCTGACAATGGTGACTCCGATGAGTTGGATACCATTGCTGATGTTATGGGCCTCCGATCACAAAGTCGTCTGGATAACTTTAGGGAGATGTGGTATCATATCTTTTTGTGGGCCTTTTTTTCATCAATTTTCATACACACCTGTGCCGCCCTAGTAGCATTCGTAACGCTACGCAAACACAAGTTTGGGCGTTTCTTTTCAATAGCTATATTAGTTATGGGATTTCTTTCCCCAGCACTAAGTGGAATCATTAGTAGTGCGGTTATAGCTTTTGTACATCGTGCCTCCAGTTTGCCCATGTCTCCTATATATGCCATGGTGTGGGGTTTAGGTCAAACAATATTATCAGCGTGTCTAGGTTTTACTCGTATATTGGCCACATTGTAGACAGAAAGTGTAATGCTTTTATTTGTAAATTCTTTTTTATAAAATAATATATATTCTATTCTATTCTATTTTTAATTTTCATCTCTCATTATCATATACAAAATTAAATACAAGACCTTTAATCAACCTTTATACAGTATTTGTAGGAACGCTAATATTGATTCAAGCATTAATTGGATTTATAAATATATCAATTAAAAAATTAAGATTTAATTAAAACAAACTTCGGTTTGTTGTTTATAGATTATGAGTCCTTATGCATTTGTAATTATAGCAACTGCAATAAAATAATACATAAAAACATTTCAATTTCGTAACAAATTAACAAAATAATTTATTAAATCGCTGGCGCTACGTAAAAATTAATTATATATTTTCAATAAGTAGTAAGCCAGGAAACGCAAAAGTATTATGTTGTTTCGAGTAAATATATTTTAATGTTCTATTACCAGACATAGCAAATAAGAATTACATTTAGAATCGACGACAAGTTTTATATCTAAACTATATGACTTTCGTGTTAGTCCACATTGGTCAGTTATAATATTTGACATCAATACAAGAAAATATTTGAAAACATAATTAATAACATTTTAAATTATTGGATCATAAATTGCTTAAAATATATTGAGCCAAAGGTTGTGTAGTTTTCTTTATACACAAAAAACAATTCATCTAAAAACGTGTATAATATACAACGTCAAAAGTATTTTAGTTTAAGTCAATGAAAACTACCTTAGATTAAAAAAAAGTAAATACATAAAATTAATTTCGATTAGCACCAACCGAACTAACGTTGTCGAAACTAACTCTAGATAGAACCCATTCGTATGGAATCTTGGATCTTAAATACGTCTTTGAGGAAAGAAATGATTTGGAATGGGTTACATATTATTTAGCTTCCCTGAATCAGATAGAGATCCAAATGACGTTAAAAAAAAATTAATTTTTAAAACTTTCGGGAACAGTTTTTTTGCGGGCCACTTCATTCTTTTTTTTTTTTAAATTATATTGGAAAAACGACATTTAAAAAATCTTTCTTCGTCAAGCAATAGTCGAACGAAACATAGTAAAAATAGTTGTGGAAATTGTATTTTTTGCTGGTTTTCTACGTTATTTATTAAAAATTTATATTAAATTTTGTTCATTGAACCAATTGATTTCATAGCCGTCAACAAAGACTGCTCATTTAAATTGTATTCAGAACCCTAATAATTTTGTTTTTATTTGATTTGTTATAGTGTGCTTATATTATTTCACTCTGCATTAAAGGATTCAACATTGCAAATGTGATTTTTGTCTAATTAAATTTTAGTAACAAATTAGTTTAATTTTAAATTAATATAAGTAAAATATGTTTAAAATTTAAATTAAGTAGCAATCAATCCAATATTCTATAACTAAATGATAAATAAAAGCCATTAATAAATGTATATAAATAAATACTCGAATTATAAACAAATTTAAACTGTTTTGGTTATCTATTATATATCGGGATGGGAAATAAAATCTTATACATATACTACGAAACAGAATTGAATATTTCGAAACTTGCTATATTTTTTTAATTTTAAAACATTCAATTAGTGAGTCTAAATTCGAACAAATTTTTTTTCATTTTAAATTAGTGTTGTTGGATCTTCAGTATTGTAGAGCATATATAGTTTATAAGATAATACATTACCAATGCGACGATCAGTTTGTAAAACTTTTGGGCCTGCACGTTTAATTTTCAAGTCTGAGATTTCTTTAACAGCTTCTACATTTAATTTAAGATCATCGATTAGTTTTTTAGGGCAGGAGTATTTGTCTATTATAGTTTCGGCTACTTCCAATGTCACCAAAGGCAGACGATTTAAATGTTGTTGCCATAAACGTCCGAAACCATTAGAACCTTCAACTCGTACACACTGTTTTTTATCGTTGGCCAAGAACTTTTTGAATGTTCCCAATATTTCAGATTTCTGTTGTTTATATGGAGCCTCTGCTATAGATTTAGTTAAACGTTTTAATTGATTCACCATCTCCCGTATACTGGGTTCTACTTCCAGCACTTTAAGCTGATGCATAATCTGTAATTCTATTAGACCTGAAGATATGACTGCCGGTTGTTTATCATTGGAGCGTAAAAATAGTACAATAGATTGCATATTTGGACATTTTTGGCAAAAGGCTTCTCCAATTTGGCTGAGGGTACCTTTTTTAATAATGTTAAGCAATTCTTGTTGTTGCAAAATTTGAACTACTTGTTTTTCTTTTTGCCATACCTCACTTAAAGTATTGACTTCATTGGGTTTTAAAGCCAATTGACCCATATTACGTTCCCATATTATAGATTCCTTAAGTGGTAAACTTCTGATTTCATATTTCAGATCTGCTGTGGTATTATTTAGTTCAGCTATGAATTCCCGGCCATATGGTGTCGACAAAACATGGGAGTCTATAACTAAACGAATGTATTTTTGACATTCTCCTGGCTTTATACGTTTTTGTTGATCACGTATAGTTTTCTTCCATAATTTATCACTTTTACTATCCATAACGAAAAAATCATACAATTGGCGGCAAAAAAATACACACTCGTTCTTGTACTTTATGTTGGCACAGTAGTTTTTAAAAATGACATCGATAGTTGTAATTTTAATCAGCTGTTCAAAAATTCTGTTTTCAAATAGCAGCTGTTATTTTTTAGGTTGTGTTCATAATAACAAAATATAACAATGAGCAATTTGTTAAGATTATTAATAAATCCTACACGGAATTTTTGCAGTAAACAGCCTTTATTATTCCGACATCCCTCAGTACAAAGTGTAAAAGAGACGTTAACGCTGAACAGCATAGCATGCAGATTTTTACAAACAGCTCCAAAGCCTCTAACTGGATTAAGGCGTACAAATTTTTGCACCAGACCTTATGACATAAACACAAATGTAACCAAAGACGTTATACTATATAGATACGAAAATGCCCGCTTCTTCAAAATATTAAACATCTTTGGAATATGCCAATTCGTTTTTTGGACATATCTATCACATTTTGCTTTTACCACATTAAGAGATGCCCCAGTGGAACAAACTGATAATGAAGATTTAAAGTGGTATGAGCGCATCAACTTAGGAGAGAACAAATATCGTAATGGCATTACAGCCATGAGTTTTATAATAGGTAATCAATTTAGTATAAACCATTTTTTACTGCACTAATGTTTCTTTTTTTAGGTTATGGCATATTGGCTGCAGTTTGGATGTTTACATTACGATCTGTACGTTTCTTGATATTGCGAAAAGGTGGTCGTGAATTATCTCTAGTAACTTATGGGCCATTTGGTCATAACCGTATCATGACAGTCCCTCTTAAGAATATATCTGCCCAGCAACCAAGAGAAATAGCTGAAGTTCTCTTACCTTTGAAAGTCCGTAATCGCTCTCTATTCTATGTTCTCGATATGAGGGGAGAGTTCAAAAACACGCAACTTTTTGATTATACAGCTGGCCTTAATAGACGTTTTTAAGAATCACAGATGTAAGAATTCTATTGTTAATAAAACATGTATTTTATTTAAAGTATTTCACAATGCATGTCTTAAAAAGTAAATGCTTAAAACCACCAAGAACACTTAGTGGAAGAAATTTAGTACACAGGCTCAGGTTTTTGGGTTAAAAGTAAACCAAAACGTTTCTTTATTGTGAGACGTTGTCTCGAGTATTTATCTTCTGGAGAGAAATGTGCTGGATGGGCTGATATTGTAGGTCTGCCATCTTGGGTACGTTTCTGGAAAAACAAAAGTAAATAAGACTGCGTGCCATTTTTCTTAAGAAATAAATTTTACCTTCAAAGTATAAATACGTTCACCATTTTCGTTTAATGTGTACATTAAATACATTTTTCTTAGATATTTTCCGCAAGAATGATGTTGTCTATCGCTTATTCTGTTTTTTTTTTTCTATATTTCCGTTTTCTTTCGTTTGCTTCGTGTTTCGTTTTCAAACTGTTTTGATATTGCTTGCTAGTAGCAAGCGAGTCGCTTATAATGTATTTCTAGCGCCTGAGGAAAACACGGTTTTCAATTTGTGCGAGAAATTTCTAATGTGTTTTGTGCTTCTAGCGCTGTCTTGCGCTAGAATTAGCTTCAACAACCGAACACGTGCGCTTTATTTATATTGTGTGTATGTTTAAATTCATTGAATTGAATGTAGAAATTACAGGGCGATTAAAAACAATAATATTTTAAATTGCTGGTACTATCATCATTAGTAATAACATAACATTGACATAAATGTTACTGTTGGTTAAAGTTTTTTTCACGTTCAAAAACTTTTTGAAACTATTTTTAAATAAACCATTTTACTATAATGAAAGTATTAAACGATAATAAATTTTCTATTTAAAATTTTGTCGAATTGGTGCTTATATGATGGTATATACAATGAACATATTTATTTATTTAAAATAATATTTTACAAAGTAAAATAAATGATGGAACGAAGCAGAAAGTGAAGACTATGAAAGTAAAGGTTATTTTTAAAGGTCTACAAATCCCCAATGAGATAAATTATGCTTTTACGAAGGTGACAACGAAACCTTTTATCCCTTTTGGTCAATGTTATAGGTGCTATAGATTTAACCACAAGGCGGATCAATGCAAGCAGAGAATTGCGCCTTGTAATAAATGCTTTGAGAAACATGAAGAGAAAATCAGCATGCGAAGTTTCTGAAATTAAGTGATCAAACTGTCATGAGGGTCACCCACCAACGGACAGAAATTGCCCAGCCAGAGAGAAGGCTCTAAACTTAAAGAGGCTAATGGTTCGTTAAAAACCTAGAGGGGCTCGGGGAGGATATGCTAATATAATGGGAGCTAATAGATTTGAAATTCTGGGTGATGAATGTTTGGATAAATCATTCCCTACCGTTAAACGAAAACAACAACATAATATTATTAACAACACTACCGAAGGGGCAGAACATATCCATAAGAACATATGTATCATACGCTAAGGCAACAAAAATTAATTTAAATAGGAAAAGAGAAGAGAAAATATGGTGGAATGGAAAAAGTTAACTGTCGTATATAGTTGAAAATTAAAATAAGCACAATGAAGATACTACAGTATGATATGTACATAGTCTTAAAAAACCAGGCAATAAGGAGACACTAGAATTTTACTTAAATAATAATAATTTTGATTTGGCACTTATTTCGGAAACGTGGTTGGAAGACAACGGGTGTACTGGCATACGAAATTACAACTTTATTGGTGAATATAGAGATGATGGCTATGGTGGCGTAGGCATCTACTTGAAAAATAACCTAAAATTTCATATTAATAGAATTTTAACCAATTGTGAGGCGGTTTCGGTGACTACTTGCAATCTTACCAGGAATTTCAATTTGGTTAGTTTATACTTTCCACCTGAGGATAATGAAACTTTTATTCAATGCGAATTGAACAAGATGATGAGATTTTTTGAAAACTCAAACAACATCACTCTCATTGGCGGTGATTTTAATGCACACTCGGCGATTTGGGGTGACACTGACACCGACTCTAAGGGCTTGACATTAGAAGGAATAATACATAACTTTGGTTATACTATTTTGAATGATGGATCGGGCACCTTTTGTGGCCCACGGCGTGTTTCCGCTATTGATCTAACCTTCATTAGCAAGGATCACCACTTTTTCAAATTGAAAACACTGAATATTAAACTTTCAGGCAGTAATCATAAACCCGTTATTATCGAATCCGATATATCCAATGATTTTCGGGGCGGAATGAAAAAAGTTATTTATGGCATGCCTTATAAAGACCTATCTAACATGGAAATGGCTGATGATATAACGAGAATAAATGATGATTTTAATGACCTAGTACAACGCAATACCATTTATTTAAACCCGAATAGGCAGTATGTTCCTAAGGGTTGGTGGGATGCTAAATCCACTAAATTGTTCAGGTTAAGAAATGCCATGAGATTGCAGTATCATAAGACTAAATTATTTGAATACAGCATCTTAGCATTTAAGGCCGATAAAGAATCCAAGATCACATAAGGACACGTAAGCAGGATAATTTCAATAAGCTCCAGACTGAATTATCTAAACCAGAATCTCAAAATGACATGTGGCAGTAACTGAATAATCTGAAAAAGTATAAACGATTGAAAAGAGTCAATAACACCTGGAACGACAACGAAAGGACCTCTTACCTTGAGATGATGACTAATCGTAACGTAACCAATATTGTCACGAAAAGGCCTGAATTTGGAAATAATAATACTTCTCCACCCTTTGAATTTGAGATATTTTTAAACTTCCTGAAAAGCAGAAGACCTGATTCTGCAAAAGGGGCTGATTGTATCAATTATAGAATGTTATTAAATCTCTCGGAAGATGGAAAAAGGAGATTATTCGATACTCTGAATGATACTTGGAAGAGGGGTACAATCCCCGATGCTTAGCGAATAATCAAAATCCACCCTATACCAAAAAAGGATAACTCTACCGAAATTTCTAACTTCAGACCAATATGTCTATTGTCAATATTATTTAAGTGTGTTGAAGG
Source organism: Cordilura impudica (assembly GCA_963682025.1). Lineage (NCBI taxonomy): Eukaryota > Metazoa > Arthropoda > Insecta > Diptera > Scathophagidae > Cordilura > Cordilura impudica. The sequence continues at coordinate 98,347,141 of OY821521.1, forward strand.
TATGTTGAAACCCTTGCTAGAAGAACACGTCGCATTGAATAAACTTTTGCCAGAAAGATCATTCGCCTTTAGGAGGAATAGGAGTACTGTTACCTGTATTAATGATCTTTTAAACATCATCCAACTTCTGCAGGGTGAGAAGCTGAAAATAGTGGCGGCATGCATCGACTTAGAAAAGGCATTTGATCATGTAAATACTGATGTTCTGGAGTTAAAACTATCCAATATGAATTTTAACAAGGGTATGATAGATTGGATAATATCCTTTTTGAGGATAGGGGGGAACATTAGAAGGACGGTGAATCGTGGTCTAGCACAGGGAAGTGGATTAAGCCCCCTTTTGTTAAAATTATATACGGCATGAGATTGAAGATGATGAAAAAGTTACGTTTATCAATTTGTTGACGATTTTTTCATACTTACTTTTGGCCATACAGTTGAGAAAGCCAGATCTAACCTTTGTCGGAGAATTATAGATTTCACTGTAGCGTGCAAGAAGATTGATCTGAGAATAAATCTACATAAAACCAAAGTTATGGCATTTGGCGCGAGGTCTATGAACCTAAACATTATGATAAATAATATCGAAATTGAACAGATGCAGGAAATAAAGTACCTTGGAAGAATTATAGCTACTAACAACTCTAATATGCCTCATGTAAAAAGCGCGGTGGAAAAGGTCAATAAAACATGTAATTTTTTGCTGACACTAAGTGGTTGCCGTTTTGGCGTGGACTCAAGAATATCAATGCAATTCTATAGAGTTTTTACTCGTTCTAAAATTGAATATGCAGCCTCCAGTTTTGCGAATCTGACTAAGACCGCCATGGCTAAATTTTAATCATGTATGAATTTTTCATATCAGAAAATCCTTGGGATTGATAAAATCAACACCGATCCATATGATTTATCATATGGCTGCGGAACTACCCCCTGAATTACGTCTAGAGTTGAGAACGGCCAAATATCTTATTAATATCTTTCACCAGGGTATGAATGTATCAGTTTTTCTTCCTTCTATTGACAGACCGATTAAGACAAGCCTTTACAGAGTATTTGAAAAATATAAATGGATTTTGCTCAACTTGGAGCAGCAGCAATTACTCATAAAGAAATCGAATAAGTTACAGGTGATAAGTGATTTCTATGGTGCAGATAATATGGAAAAAAATGTGTTGTAAACTGTTCTCATGCTCCATTAATAAATTACTTATATGTTTCCAGTCTTTATATCCATTTTGAGAACTCAAATTATGACCAGCACCAGTAGTAGTATTAAATAGACGGCAGCAATAACAGTATTGTCGTCCTCCAAATTAAATAAAAAACTCCGTCGATATGCGTATAAAACTAAGTTGAGTAATTTGAGTAATTTATTCTCTAAAAAGATATAGGTTAACAAAGGTTTTTTTGTATTTACGGGCCACTTACATTTTGTTGGACATCTTATCTTTTGGACGACATTAAACAAACTGCCGCCAACATTAAATAGTTTCAATAATAAAATGGCCGTAATACTTCTATATATAATTATTAATAATTTAAAAGTTGGCCTTACTGTCTCAAAAGGAGAAATTAGGGGAAATGATAATTAAACATAAAAATACATAAACAAAGCAAACAGAACAAAACAGCTGATCAGGGATGAGAGTTATCGGCATTATCAACATCCCCGCCTCCGTGAATGGTCTCCATGTGGACCACTTCACCAACATCTTGAACATCTAATACTGCAAGTTTTGAAACAGGACGTCGCAGGCACCCGGTATTCGTGTTCACCTCTGCTGATCTTGCAACACCATCTTTGCCCACAAACAAATGTACGATACGTCCTCTTTTCCATTTAGATCTCGGCTGGTCAGTTTCGCAGATCAAAACTAAGGCTCCTGTGGACAACGGTTTAGCAGGGAGACACCATTTTGTCCTTCGAGTAAGCTCGGGCAAATATTCCAGCGTCCATCTTTTCCATAAACAATTTTTTAGGTTTTGTAGAATTCTCCACTGCTTTCTTAAAGAGCAAAATCTTGGGTTAAATGGAGCTGGAGTCTGTGTAGAGTTGTGGCAGCCTAATAAAAAATGATTGGGCGACAGCGGCTCTGGCTCATCCGGAGTAACAGGCAAATGTGTGAGAGGCCTCGAATTTACAATATTTTCACACTCCACTAATAGACTATACAATGTTTCTGGCCGAGGTGTTTTCTCTTTTAGTGTTGCATACAAAGCCCTCTTTATTGATTGGACGAGACGTTCCCATGAGCCACCAGCACTGGGATCAGAAGGGGTGTTGAATTTCCACTTTATGCCTAGAGGTTTCAAACCAGCATCAATTTTATCAAAATCAATAAAGTTCTCTTCTTCGCCCAGCTCTATTAATACCAACAAAATTTGTACCGTTGTCGCTTCTCATCTGGACGGGGACACCACGACGATTTATAAAATTGCGAATACACAGCAAACACGAATCGCTAGGCAGATCCACGGACAGCTCCAAATGTACAGCTCGAGTTGTCAAACACGTAAATAGTGCAACCCAACGCTTTTCATGACTGCGGCGTACGGCCACCAAGACAGGGCCGAAATAGTCCAAGCCAGTATAAGAAAATGGACGAACAAAGGCACTTAAACGATCTTCTGGAAGGGGCCCCATTATAGGTTGCAAGGGCTTACCTTTCCTTAGTTTGCATCCACAGCATGCAGCTTTGACACTTCTCAGCACGACACGTATTGATGGAATCCAAAATTTAAGGCGTATTTGACAGATCACAGACTCATCATTGATATGGTGTTGACCTTCGTGATACCATTTAACTATAAGGTGGGTCAATGGATCACTTTTGGGCAAAATGTACGGTCTTTTGGTACCAAACGTTATAAGTGGTGCGTTATCGATCCTGCCACCGCAGCGTAGATTTTCAAATGCGTCAATATACGGGTTAAGAGATTTTATGGGACTGTCTGGAGGCACATTTATCTTCTCTAAAAGACAGGAATATTCATTATTAAATGCAGTTCTCTGCACTGACCTTATTATAAATCGTTCAGCATATTCCTCTTCGTCCACAGACAGATCCCCCTTTGAATCTGGCAGTTGTTTGCATTTCGACTTCAAGTTCTTTATGTATCTAAATACCCATGCCATACACCTTTTAAGTCGCCGGTACTTCGAAAATCGTTTCGCATCAAAAATCGAAATGTTTATAGTTTTAGTGGACAGCACAAAACGTCCTTGGCGTAGTTCTTCTTCACTGTGTGTTTCTTCAGTTGAATTACCGCTAGAGGGCCACAAATTTGAAGGGCGACTCAAAAAACCCGGTCCATTTTTCCATCGGCTATCAGGATTATATACGGTACACGGCCTTGTACCATCATCAGCAGGATTCATTTCACCTGGAACCCAACGCCATTGATCTTCTTGTGAAGACTCCAAAATCTCCGCGACTCGGTTGGCCACAAACTGTTTATAACGTCGATGATCTGATGTGAGCCATTTAATCACTGTACTGGAGTCCGTCCAAAACCAAATTTGTTCTGGTTGAATATTGTGGTATTTGATGATGCCAGCTTTAAGCCGCACAGCCATCACCGCAGCCTGCAATTCTAGCCTTGGGATCGTCATAAACTTATTGGGGGCACAATTACTTTTTCCCGTAACAAACGATATTTTAGTTCCGCCGTCAGTATCGAGCCTCCAATATGCCACCGCTGCCATTGCTACCTCGCTTGCATCGCAAAATATATGTAAGGTTGTACCTCGATGAGACAAATTAGAAAAATAACATCTTGGGATACAAAAGTCCCTTACCTTTTTCAACCCACAGATCCAAGAACTCCAACGACCGCGTAACGCCTCTGGTATTACTTCATCCCATTCCAAGCCACACTTCCAAAGCGACTGCATAAAGATTTTGCCAGCGATAGTGAAATCGCATAAGAAACCGTAGGGGTCAAATACCGACATTATCAAACTGAGCACTTCACGCTTTGTCGGTGTCCGTTTGTTTTCCAAAATATCCGCAGAGACACGATTAAATTGCAAATTGAAGATAAACTTATCATTTGCTGGGGACCACTGCATTCCCAAAATTTTCTCTGTCTTATCAGCTGATATGTTTATGTTTGATAAAGCAGGGTTGCCAAAGTGTTCATTTATTTTATCCGAGTTGGAAATAATTTTGTGCATCGTAAATCCCGCCGCTCGGTGTATTTTGATAACATCTTGGACCACATTCATAGCTTCATCAACGGAGCTAAAACAATCAGCATAATCATCCACATAGTGACGTTTTACAATAGCTTCTGCTGCTCTGGGCATACTTTGTTTAAATTTTTCAGCATTCAAATTTTTAATGTACTGGGCTATTGTGGGTGAACATGTTGCTCCGAATATTGCCCTTGTCATGACATATTGCTCAATGGGCCCGTTGTTGTTTTCGCGATATAAAAAGCGTTGGAAATGCTGATCCTCTTTTCGGATGGCCACTTGCAAAAACATTTCCTTTATATCGCCACAAACTGCAATTGGTTCTTCTCGAAATTTAAATAAAACACTAAGTAATGGTTGATTTAAATCTGGACCCGGCAAGAGACAGTCATTTAACGAAACACCCTGTACTTTTGCAGCAGCATCAAATACCAAGCGTAGACTTTCCTTGTTAGGATTAAATACTGCAAAATGAGGTAAAATGAAAATATTAGAGCAACAAATGTTTTCTTCTTCTGAAGTAACACGTCTTGCATAACCATTTTTCAAAATATGTTGCATTTTTGCCTGTATTCGATTTCAAATTTTGGGTTTATTTTAAATTTGTTTTCCACTAGATGGAGACGTCTTGAAGCTGAACCATAGCTATCGGGAAACGACCTACTTTCGTTTCGCCATAAAAGGCCACATTCGTACCTGCCATCATAGTATTTTGTTGTGGACTTTAGAATATTTAGCGCCTTTTCTTCACTTTTAGGCATGACAGGTTTCGAATCGAGTTTTACCAAACACGATTCAATTTCAAAATATTGTTTCATCATGTGCTCCATACAACTGTTATTTTCTTGGTGCTTTGCCAGAAACACACCTTTGACCATGTCCTTGTTATTGTTACCAGTTGGACCATAAACTACCCAGCCAAGTCTTGTCCTTACAGCTATAGGGCCATTTTCATCTGGACATCTGGGTATTTCCACGGGAACTGACAAAAATGCATGCGACAAACTAATTATCATCTTTGGCCTTATTCTGTAATAATCGGCGAGGGGCAACTCTTCAAGATGATTTTTACAATTTATGCCACCCATGGAAAACGACTGTGTTGGCAACTCTAAATTTTTAACCAAATATACTTTTGAAATGTTATATTTCTCACTTTCATTTTGTGAGCCACTAATTGTCAAGTCAACAATTTCTGTTTGTTGGCTACTACTGTGCCCATTAAGCCATTGCAATCTCAAATTTTCCCTTTTTCCTTCCAATCCAATTTGTTTTCCAATATCCCAATCTAGCATGGTGGCGTCAGCGCCGTCGTCTATAAATGCGTAGATGGATATACGTTTTTTGGGACCATAAATCATCACTGGGATTATTTGAAATAAGATTTCACTCTTTTGAGTACCTGCATGTAGATTTACAACTTCTCTGGGATTTTCATTTCGAGCAACTGTGGCAACGCTATTGTTTTGTTTACATTTTTTATCATCTGGTGAGTGCAATAATGGATTGTGATATTTTTTACAGCCACTTATACCACATAATTGTTTCTTGTAACACTTTCCAACTTGATGTGGTCCTTTTAGGCATGCAAAACAAAGCCGGAGTTCCCGTACCTTCTTCCAACGTTCATCAATAGGAGCGCTCTTAAATACTGGACAATCGGTAAGTGCATTACAATTTTCAGAGCAGACCATACATTTTTTGGTAGAAGTTGTGGTTAATGCATATTTATTTTTACTTGCCTTTTTTACAGATGATGACGACGACACGGGAAGACCATCAGAAACCATGTTGGCGACTTTTCTGACACCATCGAGCCACTCGGAGAAACGTTTCAAATTGGGAGGCTCTTCCAGGGCAATACATTTTTCAGCCCACTGCATCTGTTTTGTTGGCGGCAGCTTGGAAACTAATTCGCTGAGTAAGGTTGGGTTGTTCAAATGATGCGTACCACTAGCTGTCTGCAGAAACCGTACCATATTTGTGACCTTTGTAGCGAATTGTATCAATAAATCAAGTCTTCCTTCAGGGACATATGAAAGTGAATTTATTTTGTGTATTTGGCTTTTTATTAATTGTTCAGGACGACCGTAAGTTTCACACAAAATATCCAAAATCACATTTACATTTCTGGAACTTGATAACAAAGACTCCACTGTTTCTTTTGCCGGACCATGTAGTGCTTCACGAATGCGTATTATGTTCTGTAAGGGACTGTATTCAAATTCGGCTGTCGTTTGTTCAAATTCTTCTTTGAATGTCGGCCACTCCTCTGGCAGACCGTAAAATTTTGGAAGGGGGTAAATTTTCTTGGCTCTTACGGACGTGGAACCTTGGCTGTGGGAAGAAACATTAGTAGAGGACTCACCGTTTTCATCCAATAATGCTGCCTGAACTGTATTTGAAGTTGAGGCCCTCAAGGCTGCTCTTGGTATATCGTTGACATTTGCTGCGACCGTCTGTCCACTATGAGCTACACTTTGCGACACCAATTGCATTTCTTGTTGCAGTGACGTTATGCTTGCGGCTGTCTGCTCTCTTTGTGCCACGAGCAAATTTTGCAAATTCATGTTCACTGCATCAATCTGCTTCATCATTTCATTTTGCATGTCCGCCATAAGACGCAAAATTTCGGGCTGAGATGACTGTGGTTGTACTTTACTACCTCCCGGCTGACCGGGCGGTACCACTGGTGAATTGACGGACGATTGTTGGCCGGTCGCCGGCGCCACGGCTGCTGAATTTTTTTTTACATTACCATCCATATCGGCCAAACGTTTTGGTGGCACACCTTTATTGGACCGATCACTTGTTCTGGGAGACTGTTCCGCCATACGTTGTACAAACAACACAAAATTTTAATAATTGTTGTAACACTGGAGACACAAGGACAACAAACTCCGACAATGTTACTAGACAGAACCAAACAAGTGTCCAAACAAAATGGTGAAATCGCCTACCGTTCTATACAAATTACTCTTTATTCCATAAAGAATAATTGCGCCCAAAATAGAATAAAGATGTCGTCCTCCAAATTAAATAAAAAACTCCGTCGATATGCGTATAAAACTAAGTTGAGTAATTTGAGTAATTTATTCTCTAAAAAGATATAGGTTAACAAAGGTTTTTTTGTATTTACGGGCCACTTACATTTTGTTGGACATCTTATCTTTTGGACGACATTAAACAAACTGCCGCCAACATTAAATAGTTTCAATAATAAAATGGCCGTAATGCTTCTATATATAATTATTAATAATTTAAAAGTTGGCCTTACTGTCTCAAAAGGAGAAATTAGGGGAAATGATAATTAAACATAAAAATACATAAACAAAGCAAACAGAACAAAACAGCTGATCAGGGATGAGAGTTATCGGCATTATCAACAAGTATACAGAGTTCTTTGACGATGAAAATAGGAACCATTTTCTTTCTAAGGACTCAGAGTCCTTCAATATACGGGTGAACATATTTTTAGTCAAGTATCTAGTTTTTGTTTTACCGCTTGAATCTGGAAAACTTTCAGAAGTTTCGGAGAAGTCACACTCTTTATTCTGAATAAATTCTGGCCCTTTTTGAGTCCAAATATAATTCTTCCGTTAAAATTTCATCACAGTACGTAACAGGATCAGGAGATACACTTTCTATGCTCGTAAATAATTAGTCACAGAAGCTTGAATTGGAGGATTCAGCATCTAATGTACCTGTTACTGTCTCTACATCTGGAACTTGCATAATATTATCATTTTTGTCAGACGTAAGTTCTTTTTCCCGTTGAAATTCGAAAGTATCCGGATCTTGAGATGATGAAGGCGAAGAATCAGTCATCCTCTTTGTTTCTTCCACCGTAAAAAATGAAGTGAGTTTAGGAAGTTTTTCGGCTATTTCTTTTTGAGCTAGAACTTTTTTCTTTTTTTGTGAACCACTTAAATATTTTCTTTTCGACATAATTAAATTAATTATAAAACAATATAGATAAGTTGTTTACAACTAAGACGTCAAACTGGTAAAAACTTCTTTTAAATAAGTTCAATAATTCACATTAAACACTTACACGCCTTCACTGATTTGACCTTACACTTATTGACTGCGTTAAACTTTGACATTCATACGGGAAATCCCCTATATATACACAATGTCAACTATTACTATCTGCACCAGTCAAGGTTGCCAGTTTTTTTTTTGTTTGTATCGCCAAGTACAGTTGAAAAATCGCCCTAATACATTTTTTTAGTATATGTTAATATTTAAGTTTCAGTTAAATTTTTTTTCTATTCCTTTTTGTTTTTGAAATTAACAAAAAAAAAAAATTTACAAACAAATTGCTGAAAATCACCAGAAAAATACAAAATATTTAACTTCTTTCTTTCTGTAATCGAATATATCGGCCTTTGGGGGCCCCCATGAGGTCGGGGCCCTGGGCACGGCCCCGTGTGCCCTTATGGCAAAGACGGAATTGGGTTAAATTGTGATTACATTGTAAAAATATTAGAATTATATTAAAGTGTTTCCAAAAAAGTGAATTTTTTAATTGCGGTTAGTTTTTCTGGCGGTTGTGTTTTCGTTGTAAGTGCATCGCAATTGTTTTATTAAATGAAATAAGTTTCATTGATTTTATCTGAAACAAATTCACAGATTTAACTTCGAAGTTATTCAATTTAGTCTAATTGTCGCCAATAAGACGAAACAACTTAGGGCGCAGAAGTCGCAATGCTATTACTGAGCATCGCGAAGAGCGAAATGAAATTGAACGGAATCGATTATCACAAACACGTTTAGTACGTACACAAGGAGCAAGAGAAAATGCAATTGAAGAAAATATGCTACGACATAGACATCATCGTTTGATAGAAAGCAATCGCATATTAATAAATTTGAATAATCGTGTCAGAAGGCAAAGAAATGTTGCATTAATTACTTATCGAGCTGCATTTCATTACAACACGACAATTGATTACAATGCAGACCATTCCGTTACTATTGGATTGATGAGCGTTGTGTGCCCACATTGCAAGGCTCTGAAATACAGAAATGAAACTCTTGGATTATGTTGTGCAAGTGGCAAAGTGAAATTGGGTTGTGTAAAAGACTCAAATCATTTACTAAGAAAAATCCAGATACACAACAGTTGCTTCCAAATGATTTCATTCGGTGCAACAAATGTGGTTCGGGACCATTTCATGCCCACTTTCAACGGGCAAAAGTAAGTGCGATGAACTATTATTCATATAGACTGATGGTTCGTGAAAATCAAGATAATCACATCTTGAAATATCGTCGTCTATTTAACCAATATGGTGTCGATATGTATGTCAAATGGGAAACTGGACGATTGACATTCATCAGATTGAATCAAAAAAAACTCCGTTCCGAAGAGATGCAATAAATGCTGAGGCGAGAGCCTTCAAACAGAAATTGATTTCACTGATGGATTTCATTGTGAAGCATCGCGTGTTCGGCGAGACGCGCTGTAGAATGGCAGAAACGGGGAGCATTAAATGCCAATTCTCCATGTATGGTCGACGGCAAATGTTCGAAGCGTTTTCCACGGGCATTTATAACAGAAACAATTACAGGAAATGACCGTTTACCACTGTATCGTCGCCGATCAATTGGGGACAATGGAAGATCAACAATTGTGAAAGTGAATCAACAGGACAGTGAAGTTGATAATCGTTGGATTGTTCCGTATTCGCCATTACTTTCGAATACATTCAAAGCGCACATCAATGCCGAATCTTGTCATTCTGTGAAATCCATTAAATACATCTGCAAGTATTGGAGTTGGACGTGAGAATTCACATGATAAGGTCACTCAATTTCAAATGGGCCGTCATATTAGCAGCAATAAAGCAATTTGGTGCATTTTTTCATTGATTTGGAAGGAGGACTAACTGCCCATTCAGCACTCAAGTTGCCGTTGAATATGCAAATCAATGAAACTCCAACGTGCAACCTTCCGAAGAACTGTGCGATGGCTAAAATCTTACAGCAAGACTTTGGAGGCACTAGACAAAACTATGCAATATCTGTGATTCATTGGTCAATAGCGCCCGATGAATAATGTATGTTTGAAGTCGTCCGTTTTGTGGAAACACGTAAAGAAAATCAAATTAAGTATGAACATGCGTGTCCAGTTGCAGAACGACCAATCTGGAGAAGTATTTTCAAAACAATTGCTTGACATTGGCAATGGAAAAATGCCCGTTGACATTTGGACTGGCTGTATTAAATTCCCAGTTGATTTTTGCCAGTTCACCGAATCAAAGACAGAACTCATACAAAAGGTTTTACCAAATATTGCACAAAATTACAAGAATCATGTTTGGTTGAGCGAACGAGCTATATCGGCTGCGAAAAACATTGATGTCGACGAATAGAAATCAAAGTGAAATTGCTAGCGTATTGATGAGTACAGATCGGTGGATTCCATTACCACCCAAGACGATGTCGTCAACTATCCAACCGGGTTTTTAAACTCGCTGGATTTGCAAGGATTACCGCCTTATAATCTACAACTTAAAGTCGGATCGGTAATCATAATGTTACGAAATATAAACCAACCGCGTGTTTGTAATGGCACCCGGCTTGCGGTGAAAAACTGATGAACAACGTTATCGAAGCAACAATTATTAAACGAAAATACAAAGGAGAAGACGTTTTGATACCACGCATCCCAATGATTCCGACCGACATTCCATTCGACTTTAAGCGCTTGCAGTTCCCGGTGCGGCTTGCATTCGCAATGACAATAAACAAATCTCAAGGACAGCCATTGAGTGTTTGCGGCATTAACCTTGAAAATCCATGCTTCTTGCATGGTCAATTGTATGTCGCCTGCTTCCGTGCCGGATAACCGTCAGATTTGTTTCTTTACGCGCCTGACAGCAAAACAAAAATGTCGTGTTTTTGTTGTTCAAACAATACATTTAGCAAATGCTGATGGTTTTTTCGCAAAATTTCTATTTCAGCTTGTGCTTTTTAAATTCTTGATGCATAATACATATAATAATAAAATCTGTTCCTTTTTAGAATATTCCATATTTCCATTTTCCTATTGTTTTGTTTATTTTTGGTTTTTCTACTTTATATGTTTTGTTTTTATTGTTATAGAAACAAAATCTCACAAAATGTCAAAAAAGTTAGATGTAAAAAGTATAGATTTGGAAATAGATTTCAAATAAAATCTACTATTACTAGATTTTCCTTATAGTGCGTTTACATCTTTTAAATTTTTTCCCATAAAGAATTTAATTTTTGAATTATTGCAATAAATTTAAAACTCGTTTTCAGAGTTAAATATGAAATCTTATAGTGCGTTTACATCTAATAGTAGTAGTAGATTTTAGTTGAAATCTATTTCAAAATCTATACCGTTTACAACTAACTTTTTTTTACATTTTGTGAGATTTTGTTTCCACAACAATAATCGGCTGACTAAAATAAAACATATAAACTAGAAATTCCAAAAATATCTCTTCAAGGTATTGAGTACATAGCGCATTTTTGTTGTTTACGGTTTAAAGACACATTGGAAATGGAATGTCTACAGCGCCGTACTATCGCAAGTGTAACAAGTGCAATCGCACTGGGCTTCCTATTTTTGAGGGCCCCCAAATATTAAATACATTAGAAACACCAAAATACCACGAATTGAAAAAAAAAACAGATGAAAATTCAAAAATCGTTTATCCTTCAAACAAATCTAGTTGGCTACGATTTAGTTTGAAACAAATATACCTAATAATTCAGTTATTTTTTTGCTTTAAATTGTTTTCTCCTGTCTTTTTTTAGCGTCTTATTAGTAAAAAGTACTATAATTTCAAAGTTATTAACAAAAATACGTTTTAAATTACTTGTTATGGACAAATAGTGAGTGTTAATAATATAGGTATTATTAATAGTTTACATTTTTGTACCTTAATATCAGTGTGGATATTACATAATAATTTTATATTTATATTATAAATTTATAAAAGAAATAAATCAGGTGTCATATAAGATAGTTGTTTTTTCAATATATTTATTTAATTTTTTTTATTTATTTTTGGAATTTTTTTTGTAAAATTTTTTTTACCTCAATTAGAAAAGTCGAAAAGATGTTATGAAAGCGGACCACAAAAAAGAACAAAACAGATCCAGTAAGCAGCAGAATTAAGTAGCCTTGCTTGATGATTAGACAAATTTTTTAAATGAGGCCAAAGTTCACCAATATCGAAAAATTTAATTGAAATATGTAATTCAAATAGTATATCTCAACTTGAAAACAATAATGTAGAAGAAAATGCCAATGAGCCACAACTTCAAAATATTGATAACCATAACGAGAATGTAGATAATGAATCAGGATCTAATGCAGGCCATAGACGTTGCGACGGTTGGTACAACTTGGTTAGTAATCAAGTTGGGTGTTTTGCACACAAACGATACAACCTCATTGTACAACTTTATTTTGAAAAAAGTCATGTTGATTGAACATGGTATCGCATATGTGCGCCTGAATCACGTTTGCCGACGGCAAATAAAACTCACGCACAATGTTTTTTTAACTTGTGTTTTTATTTTTAAAAAATATAAATTATATTTTTAAATTAATTTTCTTAAAATATCCTTTAAAAAGTTATGTCTTTTTCAAAAGTTTTTGTTTTATGTTTAAGAATTAAATTTAAAAATCTACATTAGAACACAAAGATATTTATAAATAATTAATTGAATCGATATTTTTCTTCGAAGTAAATATCAGAGATGATAGTTAAATCATTAGAGATTAATAAAAATATTAAATATTACAAGACATAAACACTTAAATAATAAAATCATTTAGAGCCGCTATTACTTATATGAAAAATACAAGTCTAAATAGTTGATTTAAATTTTTTTTAATGATACCGGCAATCAATGATATGACGACCACTACGTACATAAACACAAAATAGAATGAAGTTGCATGAAATGCCCACAAACGTTGCGATCGAGTTGGACAACTTGCCAGAAAATCAAAACTTTTTGATTTTTCGTGCAACCAAGACACAACTTAATACAACGACCCCACAAACGTTGCAATCTCGTGCCCAACCTATTCAAGTTGTACCAACCGTCGCAACGTCTATGGCCTGCATAATAGCGTAAATATTGAGATCATCGCGATCACGATGATCTCGAAGCACGAGAATCATCGGTAGCAATAAATGTAATAGCACAGTTAACTGAACAGCCTTCTCGTGATTCTGAAATATAAACAAGTAGACACAAAGACTGTCTTGATAAATCACCAGAACCTAGTATGTCGTTATCAAAACGGAGAGTAGCTAATCTCAAAAGATTGGTTGACTATTGTTATTATACAGACCATTTAAATAAAGCAAATTATAAATATGACGATTTATGAAAAAACCCTAGAAGAAGATCGCCCCCAAGAAGTTATTGGACCAATTTGATGCTGTGATGATATTGATATACATAAATGAAATTTTTGGTTTTCTTTTCGATAATAAGAAGCTAAAAATTATGAATACAAATGAATTCAATACTAATTGTACAAATCTCGTCAAACGCTTAGAATTCGATGTTGAAGTGGTGGAATTTAAAAATTAACTTTCTATTTTAAGATATATTTTAGAATATAATTATATTGTTATGGAGAATTTGGAATTAATTTTCGAAAGGAATTTGGAAGAATTATATCCAAATGTATGTATCGTATATCGAATAATTTTAACAATACCCATTACCGTTGCTCATTGTGAACGATCGTTTTCAAAACTAAAATTAATTGAAAATTATCTACGATCTACAATGTTACAGGAAATACTGTCGATCGAAAATACAACAGCCAGAACAATTGATTTCCTATATTATTTTTTTAAAATTAAAATCAATAAAAATGAATTCAATAAAAATTATAGCACGGCTTTCAATGTCTAGACATAATTTGCCCACTTCGCGTTTTGACATTATTATGTTAGGACCCAATTTAGACGCTGACATTTCATCCTTTCTGAATATCAGGCATGCCAATTTTTTTCCCATATCTCTTCAAACCAAGGTTCAGAAAATACACATATGAAACACACAATGTTCTGTTCAAAAGCAGCCAACACATATCTTTATTTTCATATCAATTATGTGCGTTTCTAAATTTTCTACGGTGCCCAACACAACCATGGTTGTGTTCGTTTTAATATTTCGTTATTTACACGAACATTTTTGTATCACATACTTTTTGTTTCAATCACACATAAAGCACACATTTCTGAGTGTTGCTTTATTTGAAGTTCATGTTCTGGTACGTGTACTGAAAAAAACCACAGAACATGTACAATAAACAGGTTCGAGTTCAGTTATATTTTAAGTCGTGTTGTGGCTCGTGTAGTAAGAAAAAACAGAACATGTACAATAAACAGGTTCGAGATCAGTTATATTTTAAGTCGTGTTTAAAATATAACTGGCAACGGTTGCTTCAATGTGTTATAGCAACAATGATACACACGTAGCAACGGTTGCCTCCACCAAGCAGAAATATCAAAAAGTTTTGATATTTTTCGTTGGTGGATGCAACCGTTGAAGCAACCGTTGCCTGGTGTGTAGCCAGCATTAGAGTGAAAGGGGATTTTTAAGGGTAATTGAAATCTAAAATATTTTCACTAAAAATGATAATGATAAAAAATATAATTTTGGAATTGTAGCGGACAAAGATATTGATACATGTTATTTTAATTGGTGTGACTGAACAATCAAAGAAGATTAAACAAAAGAAATGTCAAGAGTAGTTTCAACCCAAAACGTCATCCAAAAATGCATAATAATTTACATAGCATTTTCAAAAGGAATTGAAAAAGTCAACGTCTAAATTGGGACTATGTAAAGTTGTGTTGCAACTACTCTTGACTTTTATTTTTTTGATTTTCTTTAGTTGTTAAAATAAAATTTTTTTCGTACACAAAAATTTCTAAACGATTTCTTGAAAAAAAAATTAGAGAAATTATAATCGAAAGTTGTCCAATTTGCCATACAAAATTATTTCAGAAGTATGGCAGCAACAAAATTAGCACCAGCAAATTGGCATTACGTGGCATCATTGCTTGTTTGACAGTTTATAAAGTTGACAATCTTATTAAACAGATCAGATTTTATTGTTTGTGAGTGGAGGTTACGGCTTTTCGGTGCGGATAAATTGTAACTTTTTGCAGAAAGAAAATTTTTGTTAATTTAAAACAAACGTAAAAAAACTTCGATGTAAATGGTAAAGTGAATTTGATTTAAAAAAAATTATCACGTTATCCATAAAAAAAAAACAATTTTCATAAAACTAATTTAAGCAGATGAACTATTTGAAAGGTAAGTCTTGCATTGTTTATTGTAATCTTTATAAGTAGTATAATTCAAAATGTTTTAGTGTACCTATCAAACATGGAATTCGATTGTTTATATACAATATCAGGGTTACCATGTTCACCAAGCAATGCAGTGTGGTGGTAGTTGTTTTGAATTTAAATGTGTTGCAATTCGGTGCAACTTTTCCTTACGTCCGAAACACATTTTTTTTCTTTATATACCTCTGCGGAGATTTCAAAAATTTTTTTGGTCAGATTTGTTTCCCGAGTTATGATATGAACCGACCATTAAGCCATTAAACACCAATTGAGGTTAGAAATTGATTTAAGTGAATCTTCGCAGTTTATGATCGGATAGAAACATATTGTTGTAGGTTAATATATTCGAAAATCAATATAGACTTTGAACTCCCATATTTCAAGATCCAAAGGCGACCGAACAAATATAATTTGTTGACTTACCACAAGAAATCCTATCGATGATGTGGATTTGATTGAATAAAATCGAGGTTGCGGAAGTAAACGATACACAGATGTATGATGGTATAAATTATGAACTTAAATGCAAAATGTAAATGTACCCTATACCACACTGCGGTCAGGTCCGTCTGTGTGTCTATATAATCCTTGTAATCAAACTACTGGTCGCAAATATGACTATATTTTGATGAAATTTTGTATATAAGGTCATCATATGGCCGATCGCTATTGAAATTGGTGATAATCGGTAAAAGTTCAGACCTAGTCCCCCTAGAAATAACTTAGTCATTCATTGTATACAGTATCGCACATCCGTCTAGACCCACTATAATTTTCTTACTTGTTATCTGTTAACATGAAACTGAATGAGAATTCAAAAAACCTAAGGACAAAGAAAACTCACTTTGTGCTAAATAAACAAACCTTCTGTTTACGTTTTTGAAAACTTTCTATTCTTATACGACAAAGTGCAATCATTTCGTTTAAACAAATGGTTATTAATAGCATAGGTTGCCTTGATTGAAGGACTTGAGTCAAAGCTCTCTTAACTGACATCAACATCTAATCAAATAGTACTTTTCTAGACTAATACAAAATTCGAATGCTGTAGTGTGTTACCGAAGAATGTGCAGAGGATGAAACACTAAATTCTTATATACATGAAAGTAGATGGTAAAAAATAATATTGGTAGCTGTAAAAGTGGCCGATATAAAGTAAATTATAACTTGGAGATAATTTAACAAAAGGGTAGGTTAAAGTGCATATCGTGATAGTGATTTATATCGATGCTAATGTCCTAGAATGGAGTGAAGTGTCAAGTATTTTTAGGCAATGTACATTTATAAACGCATTAAAATTTTGTTGGTCATAATATTGATTGGTATAATCAAGAGTAAGAATAGGTTATATTCTCTAACTTGTAATGCCAAATAATGTAATATATATAAAAATGAGTTGTGTGTTAAAACTAACTATGAAATAATATGATCAACCCCATTACAAAACAGAGATATTTTCCTGTTTTATTTTGAAATTACCTATGTTAGTGCTAACGTGGTATAAAAATATCTGCTCCTGGTAATAATAAATATTTTTGGTAAATGCCGTCATTTTAAGGTATTTTGGATATTTTTATATATCATTTTCGGAATTAAAAAAAATGTAGGTCGGTAACCCAAAGTTCAGTACAATAGTGTCTAAATAATAGTACCAAATACTGAATTCTTAATTTTAAGTTGATTTAGCAATATAATAAATTTCCAATCAATGTTCTTGTTAACACGGTAAGTTAATATTATTTTTACTCTTTACGTCCAAATTCTGTTTAATTTCCCATATTGACAAACGAACCTAACCTTAAAAAAATATATATGCGAATATTGATTTTGCTTTATACCTATGTACTATTTTTTTGACAAAAAATATTACGCCATTTAGGTTAGGAATCTTATATACTTAATTCAGAAAATTAGGAAATCTGAAATTTCATTTATAGAAAAAACTTACATAATACAATATGGCCGCCGCCATAACGAAAGTCATGGAATATTTTTAAGTCTGTTCATACATATAGAAAATTATCAGATACTGTTTTATAAGTTGTACATAGTATAAGCTTTTTTATGGTATTTTTGTGCATTTCTGCTTGTTTGCTAAAGACCCATTCTACATGTTTGTGTGTAAAAATGTTCTCTCTTTCTTGCTTGTCTTACCTATTCTCTGCCTCTCTACCTTTCTCTTTTTTTTTTTTTTGAAAAAATTTATTTCAATCCGAATTTTTACTTTTTCAAAAAAATTCCAGTATTAAATTATAACACCTTAAAGATATAGTATGATTCTTATAATATATAACGAGATTTATATGACGACACAAATTGATATATAAGACATGTGTGTTGATATCATACAAAGTCGACACACATACTATACATAAATGCATATTGTTTTTGTTGTTTGCTTGGAGTATCAGAACAACATAAATACTATATCATTGGATATATTATTATATCAATCCATTCAATATCCGATTTGTTGATTTCTACTTTCAGTTAACTAAATTTTTAGAATTTTATATGAATTGTAACTACCTCCTTTCCCCCTCCCTTATTTAGCAAAGTAATTCTGTCTCTTTTTAATGGCTACGTGTTTATTATAAAAATGTATTTTTTTTTATTTTCTTTTCATATAGATATGTTTTGTAAACGACTGTGCGCTTTTCTTAGATATTCGCAGGAAATGTTATATATAAGCATTTTTTGGTCGTTTGCCTTGTTTACTGTTTAAAAAAAAAACATGTTGGTCCATTTTAAATCTAAATTTTCGATGTTTAATGAATGTATGAACTTATTGACATGCTTTAGACGCAGGTCAATTCTAAGCATCTCTGATGCACTTGAATTGTTTTTGTGTTCATTGCATTTAGAGGTAAGGATTAGCGAATTAAGTTTATATTATAAAAATAATGTAAGAAACTAGGTATGTGAAACTATTTTTGTATTCAATAAATTTATTGTATTCTTCATTTAATTTTTTCTTCTTTGTTGGGTTCTCATTTTATGTTGCCTCTATGTGCTGTTAAACGAGTTTGTATCTCTGTTTATGTGTTCACTTTTTTTAAGTGTACTAGTAAAATGAGCAAATATAAACTTGTTTCCAAACTAATCAATTATTTAAAAAGATATAAAATTTTTATTTTTTTTTTTTATCAAAATTTACAATTCATTTTATTGAGATAAAAAATTAAATCGATTTTTATTGTTAATAAAAAATTTCTTTAATTTTTTTATACTTTATTTTTTTTCTAATTGTTTTCTAACATGTTAAATAGGTATTTAATTAAAGTTATGTTAAAATAAATAAGATTTATACAAAAAAGTTCATATTTAAAATAAAAAAATAGAAACCCCAGGGCATTACAACACAAATAAAACCAAATATAACCGATAGAGCGTAACAGTCACCCAAAGAGCAATTGCAAGTATTTGTTTGTACCCACATACCTATGTTACGAGTATTAAAGTTTCGTTTTGTTACAAATAAAACTTTTCCTACATCTGTATATATCTTTTTAAATCATATTATTTAAATTTAATGGAAATCTTAAATAAAATTTATATATGGTCTTTAAAACAATTTGGCAAATAGTTCGTAGTTAGATAAAACGGAATGAGAGGGAGACAGAGAGTGTGAATGAGGAAGGAAGGGAGAGAGATGTTTAAGAGCAGACAACCTAAAAATGCAATTTTCTTAATTGTGGGAAATTTTAAATTTATATAAACAAAATTTTATTAAAATTGAATTTTTGGATTGCAATTTTCTATAATGACCATTCCGACCGTGGAACGACCGCACATACTTGCATACTTTAACACATACTTTTTTAGTAGAGTTTGTATATGTATACATATACAAAAGCGGCGTCATAAAGTGACTGTATCTGTATCTCATGCTTTGTTAAAGCATTTCGTTTTTTGTTCATATTCGTATACTATATACAGCAATAATCAGTGTTAGCTGTGGTCTGACAATAAAAAAATGGGTCTAAATCGAAAAAATTTAATAACCTTCAAAATATGTTCTATTTTTGAAATTGTTTATAAACAATTTTAATTACCTAAAACCTAACCTAGAAAATCTAAATAAGAACTCAGCAACGTAGCGAACTGGATAGCCAGTCAGTCAGTCATCTATACTTATTTACATGTTATGCAGGTTACTACAATGTTTTTCACTAAAAACATTTTTGTTGTACTATTGTATTTTTTGTTTGTTAATACATACGTACTAGTATACATTAATGGGGTTCAATATTCTAACTGTTTGGGTAATACTGTTTAAAAATTAAAAATTTTACAATTTTGTTTAAGTTTTTATTTTATTTAATAGGTACTAAATTCCGTAATATTTTAAATATTATTTAGATTGTTGCAATTTGTCCTTAAATTGTGTTGTTGTTTTTGCACGAACAAATTTTCTGTTGAATTTGTGTATGTATCCAATAAAACAAAATACGCCCATGACTTCTTGTTGTCTCGTGTTCCACATCTGTTTTTTCTTTTTGTGATATTAAAAACTACCGGGTGAAGTGTTTGTCAAAAAAAATTTAATAATTTTAGATTTTTTAACAATTAGATTTTACTTATGTACGTAACTATTATTTAAATAACATTATTTAATCAAACAATCTATGCTACCCCTTAAAACTCCATGTTTCGGAAAAACTTGTATTAGATGTAAAATTTGCACAATATTGTGTTTTTTATTTATAGTACTCAATTACGAATAATTAGTTTTTTCTACATTAGTTTTATTTCATTTAATTATTAATGTATCCAACATTAAAAGATTTTTGTTCCACACATAACCCACTTTATGTACACACATTGTGAGTTAATAAACTAGCCGGACTATGTATGTTTATTATGATTTAAAAAAAATATGTTTTTGTTTAGACTATTTTATAAAATATTTAATTAAATTTAAAAAATTGCCCTTAACCCCCTCCCCCCACCCCACCCCACCAAATAACCATTCCAAGAGTATTTTTTGTTGTTGCTTTGTTTTATGGCATCGTCATCTAGTGTACTCGTAATATTATGTACCTACTCATATAGATTTTTATAACTTTGTTGTGTAACGTTATTACTAAATCAAATTTGAATTATCTGCAAATAATTTTATTTATAAAATTTCTTAGATATAGTTTTAGACGATGTACCTTCATACATATATTAATCCTTTTAGAATTTTTTTGTCCTTTATAAAATTCTATGTCTGTCTTAGGGGACACTTGCACCCCTTAGACCTATATGTATAACCTTTTCCAGTTTAGATTAATATATATATATATATATATATATATGTTCGACATTTTTCATTTCCCGATGGTACAGTCTGAAATAAATCTATAACCCGAAAAAGTTTTACGAACATCAAGTCATTCAAGTAATATTTTTCGTTTTTTTTTCTTTACATAGTTGTTGTGCTCAGTTCTGTGCTTCACGTGTTAACGTACGGTCGCGTTTTTGTGTTTTGATTCACATTCACATTTTGCGTTTTTAAGTCGTTGGCCTACAAAAAAACAAAATTTTTTTTTAATTACAATTTACAACAAAAATTGTTAAAAAAAAAAAAGAAAATGTAAGTTTTATTAAAATAAATTTTTTTGACTTTTTTGTTTTTCTCTTTTTCTTCTTTATCTCACTTCTCTCGTCTCTCTTTTTCGCTCATTGTTTCAATGAGGTTATTTGTTATTTTCCGTTTATTATTATTTGTTAAACGCCATTTTGTTTGTTTTTTCATAATTAAGTAAAAAAAAATTAAGTTTTTTTTTTGTTGCTTCTCATAGTATTTCTTAATTACTTCGTAGTTTTCCATATCGTTTCTTAAGCAGGTAAGCATTTGTTTGTGCTTACTTAAGGAACATGAAAGTAAAAAATACATGTAATTTGTATTGCTTTATAAATGGGAAAGATTGTAACTTAGCAGTTGCTAGGTACATATATAGTTGGTTGCCCCTTTAACAGTGGAAACCGATAGTAATTCAGAATTCGACCAAACTAAACCTAATTTGTCTATATTGGAGTATAATGTCAGCTTTTACTTTATTATATGTATGTATAAGCTTGAATTGAGGAAAAAAAAAACAGAATTACATACATACTTAGCTGTCGGCATATTAAGAAATGGAAGAAACTAAATTTCCTTAAAATTTATGCTTTTTTAATTTGAAAGCTAAATTTGAGTATTTTTATAATTTGACCAGTTTTTTTAAATTTGAAAAATTTCTAAATTGGCAATTTTTACTTTATACTAATCATTTGTCGCAATGCAACAGCGTTGTGCAAATGAAAATAACCGGTTATTTTTTAACGGTTACTTATTTTGTCCATACGTAGTTCACATATTAGTCATACATTTAGGACGAATAACGTAACATATTAATTATTTGTATCGAAACATTTTGGTATATTAGTATATTAGAAGTTAGTTATCCAAGACTCCATTATTCCAAAGATTTAATTAGATTACCTTAAATGTCATAGTCGCTTATTAATTTAAAATAACTGTAATTATGGTACAATTCCATAAGTCCCGATTTCCACACGCAAATTTTAGTTTGCCAAACTTCGTTCGAATTTCATTAAGAATTTCGTTGGCGTTTCCACAGACAAATTCTTGTTTCGAAACTTTAAGCTTGAAGAATAAGAATTAAAAGAAACGTCAAACATTTTTTTTTGCTGTATATGCATTCATATTGCTGTATTAGAACGATTAATTGCTCTTGATCAGGCTGAAACCATTTCAACTACATTTTTGGTTTAATTTTATAATTTTCTATTGTTATTTGTCACACTGAATGTTTATAAAGTTTAAATTATATCTGACTACAACGAATGTGAAGCAAAGCGAAATGTCAAAAAATTTGTTTCAACGAAAAGAGCAAATTGGAATTTGCGAGCACGGCAAACTCCGTACAAGAAATTTTCCTTTTCTCTTCCCTTCACCCTCTTGCCTACAAACTAAAGAGTTTTCGAACTAGAATTTGTGTAAAATTTGCGTGTGGAAATGCAGACTAAGTAATACAGGTATACCGTTACTTTTCTGAGTTTTCGCTATTCTACGTGCGTTGTAGGTGGCGAACGGGGAAGCAACCATCAAGTATTGAAATGTTGGTCTCTTTTTTGACATTTACTTTACAATCTCTCATATTCTTGTTTTGTTGGTTTGGTGCTATTGATAATTTTGTGGTGATGTTTGTAACTACCAAAAATTTTCCAGATAGACCTTTTGTTATAAAAATCGACTAGAGTGGCTTTCTGAGCCGATTTCACGATGTGCGCCCATCCGTCTGTGGATACTCTAAACCTTGTGCGCCAACTATAAGTCGCAATTGTAAAGGCATATGGATGAATTACGCGATGTAAGCTTTGTTCGGCTCAAGAACGATTGTTATTGAAATTGGCGAAAATCCATCCAAATTTTTTAGACCTATCTCCAAATGTGCCATACGGGTTCCCTTATGAATTTGATATTAAAGATCCAATTTATTTTCTATATCTGGGTTAATTTTGCTATAGTTCGTTTTTAAACCAAAATCAATGGGCTAATAAATCAAAATGAACTGTGGAGGAACATTTTTAGGCATAGCCCTCATATAAAGCTGCTTTCCGGTATACAACATATTCTATATAAACCCGAAATTCGAATGACAAACATTATTTTTCAATTTTGATTGGTATATGATTTTAGAATATATGATCACTATCGGACCATTTTGGACCTATCCCTATAAATATTTTCACATCCCATATAAACTAACGATTTTACAGACAACACATAAATAGTAGACTCGTTTACGTTTGGTGTATAACAATTTTTTATGTTCAATGAGGGACCTCACCCAAAATAGTTAGGTACTATACAACGACAACTTCCTCGTTTTTTTTTTTAATTCTTAAAAAAAATGTTTTCAATTTTTACGGACGAATTGTAAATCGTCGCATTCGATATCGAGTAAAATCAATCTAAATTCCATATTTTGGTTTATTACCTTTGCTGCACTTTTACTATGGACCATAACTCATTAGCTGTGACAGAGTAACGTTACTCTTAGTATTTTATCTTGGAAAATAAAAAAATAATTTCGATCGAAAAACGTCAAATAAACAAGCATATTTCCAAATAAAAGATTATCGCATAATTGGGCTATCTTAGTTGTTCTCAACGATAAATGGAAAACCTTTTCGATTGATTTTTTTTCTAATTTAATGTAATGACTGAGTTGGAATTTATTTACTTCTTTTATGATTAAAACAGCGAATCAATATATTGTTAATCTTTATGTTTGTTTACAATTTTTTTTTTTAATTTTCGGTTCAAGATCATGTATGTAATTCCTAATAGTAGAACAATTGTTTGCAGTTTAAGAGTAATGTAATTTAAAAAGAAATGTTTGATTCTTAAATAAGATTTTTATTTTCCGATGAAAATGATGCCAAATTTTGACTGAAATTTGTAATATGGTAAAAATTTGTATGTATAATAATTTGTATTCATTAACCAAGTATTCAATCTGCTTTTAAATTAATATCACTATGAGGGGACAGCTGCTGTCTGTTGGTTGAGGTATGTTCAGTGAATGACAACAACAGGAACCACAACAAATTTATTAGTGATGTTGAAAACATAAAGCATTCGGTTAACAGCGAGTAAACAAATTTTAGAATTTAAATTAATATATATTTTTTTATATTTTAATTACAGATTATTATTTAATGCAGATAACAGGATAAGAAAAATAAACAAGATGATGGAGGTTAAGCAAAATACACAAGTTGACCTGAACGAGTTATTGACTTCGGGAAAAAATAGCGGGCACGATGAAGATGATGCAGTTATGACAGATTTAACTGATAGAACGCATGATTTAGACTGTGATTTAATAAAAAGAAATGGTATGAAGGGAATTAAATTAGAAACATTAAAAAACGTTTATTTATTAACTCAATCTCGATTTCAGATAAGCCATCAGCTATTGTTGAAGTGGAAAATGGAATAGTCACTGCGTCGTTAATTAATGATGAAGAAGTTGATACAGATATTGATGTACCAACTGAAATGGAGGATGCTTTATTAGCAGACGATGATGTGTTACCGAAATTAACAACCAAAGAGGTTGAACCGTTAGCCACAGACGATGATATATTGGCAGACAAAGTGGAAACCTCAAACTCTACTACAAGTTCTATTAATGTTCGTGATCCAGGCGACGATTTGGACACATTATTGTCAAAAATAAATGATATTGTTGACGATTGCATAGATAATGACAACGAAAATGCCGTTATCACGGAAAGAGAAACACCATCAACTACAAAGACAGAGAGTGTAGAAAATAAAAACGAAAACTTAGACGAAAGTCTAATTTTTGTGGAAGAGTCAGTAGTTGAAGAATGTAAATCAAATAAAGAAGATGCTTCAAATTTAATCGAAGAAAAAAACAACAAAGAAAGTGAAATCTGTAATAATATTGAAAATAGATCAGTATTTGAAAAAGAAAAAAATAATGAGATTTCTGAAATTGTTACAAACAGTACAGAAAAAGAGGTTCAAAAAAATAATGATAATGAAATTAATGATGCAGTCATTGAAGATACTAGTAAACAAATATTTGTTGCAGAAGAATTGTCAAACATAGCGGAAGAGGAAAATAAAATAGAAAATGAAATAGAAAATGAAATAGAAAATGAAATAGAAAATATTTCAGAAGTATCTGCATCAACTACAAATTTGGAGCAAAAAAACCCAGAAGAGGCTGGAGAAAGAAAAACCGAAGCAGTTCAAGATAGTGAAATAACTTCAAATAGTGATGAAGGTTCAGAGATTATAAAAACTAAAGAAAATATTCCAAAAATTGAGTGTGAAAGTGAAACTTTGGAAAACAATGATTTCCAATGTGCAGACAAAGATCTACCTATATTGTCTATAGATAATACAGAATCAGATGAAGTCAAAACTTCTGATAAAGCGGAAAACGAAGAATCTGATGATGAAATTGTGTTCTATGTTGATAAACCTCCAGAAACAGAAGAACCTAAGGATGAAGTCAGTATATCAGAAAATTCATCAGTACAAAAAGAGGAATCATCAGCGACAAAAACTACTGAAGAGGATGATGATGTTGTTCTTTTGTTGGATGATGACGATGAGATTGATCAGACAAAAAATGATGACTCGGTACAACAAATTTCGGTTCCTGGAGTAGAGCCAGAGATAAATCTTAAATCTGAATGTGAAAAACCGCTTTTAGAAAACCACGACTCTTCCAAAGAGGACATAAAAAGTTCGGATATTGATATTGACAACTCTGATAATGCTTGTGATGATTTTGATACTGAAAAGTCATCCGAAGACAAAGCTGAAAAGGTTAAAACAAGGGAAACAACGGAAGAAACCAACAGCAACTGCAGTAGTAGTAGTAACCTTCTACAAGAAGCTAAATCTGTAGATGGAGATGAACCAACTCCAGAAGGAGTCGAAAATGATGAGGAAGAAGATGATGGCGATGTTGAGTTGATCGAAACTGAATCAAAAGAAGCCGATTCTTCTGAAAAAGATGATTCCGTGTTAGCACCTCCTTCTAAACGTTTGCGATTAAGTGAGGATATCGAAATATTAACAAAAACGGAAGAATGTGACAAAGAACAAAAGGAAAATGAATCCACAGGCATAACTATGGATACAGATAATAAATCAGAATCACAAGGAGAGAAATCAACCGAATCTACTTCATCATCAGCTCTTAAACGATCTCATGATGTTATTGAGCTAGAACCAGATGAAAAATCGAACGATTCAAAGACTTCATCAACAGAGAGTAGTACTAAAAAACCCCGGACAGAAGAAATAGCCCAAAATGAAAAATTTTCAGAAAAAGAAGGGATTGAAACGAAACTAGACGAACAAACGGAAGACTTAACAGTAGATATAAAGGAAGATGTGAAAGCTGTTCCATCTTACAAGCCAATACCATTATATCCCCCACCCAAATTTGAGGTTTTGAAATCTGAGGATACATTTAGTTTGGACTTTTTGAAAAAGTTCCGCAAATCTTTTGATAAAATGACTAAACAGGATCTGGAGGAACTAGTTTTACAAAAAGTCGTTGAATCCATTATACACAAAAGTGAATTTTCGGAGATGCGTGAATTAATAGAGAAACAAGAGAAATTAATAACAGCACACAGAACAAAAATTTCAGAACTCTCCAAACAATTTCGAGACTTAGAAATGGTACATAATCGAGTTGTTAAGGACATTGAGCAACGTAACTCGCAATTTATAATGCCAGTTAAAATTACCAGAGCAGTCGGTCTTCAAGTTTATATACCTAACAAAAAAGCAGCAATGGAGTCAGTTTCCAGTGGCAGCAGTACACCAAATGTACCTTCATCGCCACAACGTCCACTAACATCACAAGCCACATCGTCGACGTCCTCATTAACCTCACCACAAAGGCAATTCGTTACTTCACAAACAGAATCACAAAATCGATCTGCCACTACACTACCTACTGTATCCGCCAATACCGCCAATATACGTAGAGGTTGTGTTCAAAAAATTACACCTACTCGTCCTGTGCCTGGCGTTAATTCTCCATCTTCTAGTGGACCATCTAATTCTAACGCTTATCGCAATAACTCAACACCAACTATGACCCAGCCAAGAATTTTAAATAAAAATGCATCTACTACTGCAAGTGCTACCGCTATGCAAAGAGCACGTTATGCGACTCCAAATCAAGATGCTCAACGAGTACCACAACAACAGTCATCGAGGCCACCAAATATGGCAGTTAATAGGTGAGTAATATATGAATACAAACAAAATTTTAAACTTAATGTTTAAAAATATATAGCAGAGTGTGGGGAGTTGAAGTTGTGTGTTTTTAGGGAAAAAAAATATACTTTGTTGGCGTAACTGAATGTATATAGAACCTCTAGTAAACTTTAAAATCCAAATTATTTTGTTGAAATTCAAAAAAATCAGTTTTGAAATAAATGAGAAATTACGATGATTGTTCTTTATTTAAAATTGCCAACATGTTGGCAATTTTATTTCACATATCAAATGTTTCCATGTGTTGCAGCTGAAACCATATTACAACCCAATTTCATACAACTGACAACATTTGATATAATGTGCGTCAACTTGACTCTAATTGCTACCTACGGAATGCGAGCTGTCACTTAAACCCAGCAACCAACCAGCTAGTTAAAAAGTGACTTCCCACCGCATTCGTTATCGTAATTTTTCGAAAGTGTTTTTTACCGTTTAACGGATAAAGTAGCATGTGCCCCAGATTGAACAAAAGTGACGATAAGTCGCCTTTACAGTTTTAATCTTCATCATCTGTTTGATTTGATTAACCCGCAATACCAATTAACCGGTAATGATAAAGATTTTGTGACCTTTATTACATGTGAATTTTAAGACAACCAAAAATTCAAATGTAGATCCTTGTTCTGGCAGAAAACAAATATTTTATTAACATGCTGTCGAAATTTTAGAATTTTAAAACTACGCAGAAAATGTTTAAATTATGTGTTTCCAAAATCCGAACTAACGTGTATAATAGAAATATAATATAATAAAAATAGAAAACAATAGAAAAATAACGCAATTTTGTTAGACTTTAAAAGTGCATTTGAAACAATAGATTGACAATTAATCTAAAAAAAAAAAACTATATGTACGGAATTGTTGTTGCTATGGCTTTGTATTTCAATGTGGATTTAAGTGAAATAAAATCATAATACTGAACTTAAATGTTTGAAATCCTACTTAACAAATAGTAAACAAATTACAAAAGTTAATGGTATCAAATCTAATTCAATTGAAAATTATTGCTGTGTTCCACAAGGATGAATTTTGGGTGTATTATTATTAATTTATATAAATGATATGCCTAATATCTTAATATGACGTAAAATTATTTTATATGCGGATGATACTCTAATTAATATACAATGTCAAAACAATTAAAAATTTTTAAAATAAAAATAAATGAACAGAAAATTAAAATAATAGAAATAAATATGACTAACAACACAAACTTAATAATAAACAGTAGTCAGTTCGAATCTAATTCTCTTTACGAACGGTCGTGTAAAAAATTAAAGCGCTTAGAGTACAACTATTTAAAATTAAAAACAAGTGTATATTTTTGTTTTTGCAATTGCCTATTCTTGATCTCATTTGAACTCACGTGGTAGACAATCCAGCTTAAAACAGGAATAAAAATTTTGCGATGGCCCGAGGGGCCAAATCTTCGTCAAAAAGAAAGCTCCTTGCCAACAAGAAGATGACAAAACTTCCTTCGGGTTTTGTTAACCCGAACATTGCGTCAACTTCAAGCAATAGATTTAGCCTGCTTGCTGGCCTCAATGATATGGACGTAACTCCCGTATCAAATATTAACGATGTTAAGGAACACAAACCTCCACCCATTGTTGTAGAAGCTAACGCTTCATTTACATAAATACAAAAGCTGCTTGGTAAGGATTGTATTTTCAAACGTACTTCAATTGGTACCAAAATTTTTGCTCCAAGTAATAAAATGTACGAATGCTACAAACAAATACTTAAAGAGAATAAGATGGAGTTTCATTCTTATGGCTCCAAAGAAAATAGGTTAGACACCACCTTTTTACACGGTTTACCCCGCAACTGAAATAGTCACCAAATTCAGTTCACACAATAATGCAGTTTATAAAGTTCAATTTGTTCTTAAAAATTTTAATCCAACTGCCTTAAAACATGTACGAACAATTGCCAATATTATAATTTCTTGGAAAAAATACAAATCGAAATCCAGGAGCAGACCAACTCAATGCTGGAACTGCTTAATGTATGGCCATGGCGGTGAACATTGTCATCGTAGTGCTGCTTGTATGATATGTGCAGAACAACATCATACAAGTGTGTGTCCGTTTAACACAAATGAAAAAAGACCAGCTGTTTTTATACATGCTTTAATTGCAAAAAACATGGAAAAGAGAGAAGTGATCACTCTGCAAACGACATCAACTGTCCATTACGTTCTCTCTATTTGAAAACTAGAACAAGAGTAACTTCCAAAAGTCATAACAACAGCAGGCAACAACAAAATTTTTCATTTCAATCAAAGGTTGATTTCCCAAATTTAAGTAACAACAACACAAATTGTAACAATAACATCAATAATAATAGCAAAGCTACATATGCTAACCAGCTGAAAACAACGATTTATTTAGCATTGATGAGCTTTTTGATATTTTCACTACAGCTATGGATGATTTGCACTTCAAAAGTACAACAAATCAAAGTTGTAATGTCAATGGTGAAATACGCCCATGGATTATACTAATTTAACCGAATTCATAATGCTGCACTTGAATGCTAATGGCATTTCAAACTTTTCTAAATTAAAACAATTTGAGTTACTAATTGAACGAGAAAATATTAAAATAGCGTCTTTGAATGAAACATTTTTTTCAGAAAACCATAGACCTTATTTTAAAAATTATTATTTATATAGAAGTGACATAACAGATGCTAGAGGAGGAGGAGTAGCTCTGTTAATTCATAAATCTGTCGCACATAAAAACCTCTTTATATCAAACACCTCATCAATCGAAAACATCTCAATTGAAGTTATTAAAAATAATAGACCTATTGTTGTATCTTCATTATATTCACCAAGATATACCCATAACTTCTGCGCTGATATCTTGAACCTAACACCTTCCACCAAAGAATATATAGTTTTTGGTGACCTAAATGCCAAACATTGTTCTTGGAATTGCCATACAAATAATACGACAGGAATTGCACTGAACAATCTACAGCAATCAAGCAATTTTTTCATACACTATCCTAATAGTCCAACCCTATTCCCCCATCAACACAATCGCGAAGCATCCACAGTCGATATTATTTTAAGCAACTCCGCTTTAAATATAGACGTAAAAACAATGGATTACGAAATACCATCAGACCATCGCCCCATTATATGTACACTTAAAAGATCAATGGCCTTGCAGGTTGATCTCAATTATTATGATTATAGTGCAACCAACTGGAACATTTATATGAATTTTTTAGACAATAAATTCACGTTAAATTCGGATGTATACAATACCAAGGTAGTAATTGATCAGGAAATACAAAAATTTATAAATGTAGTTTTCGAAGCACCTAAAATAACTCAACAAAATAATTACACATTACCAGAAAGTACTGTAAAATATATTAAACTAAGAAGAAGCTTTAAAAGAAAAAGCCAACGATCTTCAAATATAGCCGAGCAAACTTTTTATAATCAATGTGTTAAGTTTCTAAGCAACATGATTGATAAAAATCATGTCAATTATTATCCAATTTAAAACCAGGTGATAAATCATTTTGGAAAATAAGCAGGAACTTGCGAGGAAAAGGAAAAAATCAAATCTCTCACTTTAAAGTTGGAAATACAAAAATAACATCTGATAAGGAAAAGGCTGAAGTCCTGGCAAATACATTTGTCCAAGCAAATAACCTCAGTTCGAACTACAACCATTCAGCGGATACATTAATAAATAATTTCAAAAAGGAAAATCCTAGTTCTGAATCAGCTATTTATACATCTCTTGAAGAAGTAATGAATATTGTCTCATCAATAAAACCCTCAAAATCCCCTGGTTTTGACAATGTCCCGAACCTGCTCTTAAAGAAACTACCACTCAAAGCTCTAAAATTACTGGTTATAATATTTAACAGCTGCATCAAACTCAACTATTTCCCAAACCATTTCAAAAATGCTAAGGTTATAGCTATTAACAAAGCTAGCATGCCAAAAAATAACCCAAATAGCTATAGACCTATTAGTCTATTAAGTAACTTTGGTAAAATATTTGAAACAAGTAAGAAAATTATAGTCGGTCTAGACCGACTATACGATACCCTATACCATGCGTTTAGAAACCCTATCTCTTAGGCCCAACTAACTGGACATTGAAAATAAGCAAAAACCAAATTTGAGTGGGATTTTTATTAATTTTTTTGGCCGCAGATATGAAAAAGTTCATATCGGATGCTATATCTATAAAGGGACTAGGTCCAAAAATAGACCGATCCTGATCACGTTTGGTAAAGTCTCTTGTATTTTGCAAAAATATGTACAAACAAAATTTGAGAAGAATCAGTGCAATATTTTTGTTTTTTAATAGATTTAAGTGAAGATCGGGAAGCAGCTCTATACGGGGTCAAAGGGATCATTTTTGGACTACATATTAGTGGATGTAATGAACGCATACAAACCTAATTTGAGTAAGATCTATATGACAATTTGGATCTTATGGCAATTTATGACGATTTCGTATGGGTAATTTGTATGGGGGCTAGGTCTGAACATGGACCGATTCTCACCAATTTCAATAGCGTTCATCCCATGGCCGATAAAAGCTTATATACCAAATTTCATCAAAATATATTCATATTTGCGACCTGCAGTTTGATTACAAGCTTTACATGGACACACAGACGGACGGACGGACGGACGGACGGACGGACGGACGGACATTATTAAATCAACTCAAAAAGTGATTCTGATTCGATCGGTATAATTAAAGATGGGTCTAGGTCGGATATTTTTTGATGTTACAAACAGCAGCACAAAGTCATTATACCCAAACCACATAGTGGTATAGGGTATAAAAATTCTACATTCTCGTCTTAGTGAATTTGTAACGACCAATTATTCTATTGTTGCTAAAGAACAATTTGGATTTAAAAAAGGACATAGCAGTACTCACCAAATAAACAGAATTAAAAATCAAATAATCACCAATAAAAACAATAAACGTTCAACGGGTCTAATATTGTTAGATATCGACACCGTTTGACACCGTTTGGCATAATGGCCTAGTATTTAAACTTCTTGATGGAAATATACCAAAATATTTATGCAAACTTATTTCAGATTTCATTCACGGCAGAAACTTTAAAGTTGCGATTAATAATGAAACATCATCTCCAAAAACCATTACCACAGGGTTACCTCAAGGATCAGTCTTGTCGCCATTGCTTTACTCTATATATACATCCGATTTCAAAGTCCCAAAATATATGAAAAATGCTTACTACGCAGATGATACTGCGTTAATTTCTTCAAACAAACTTACAAGTGCACTCCTGAAGAAAATGGAAAAGGGAATTGTAAAATGCAGTAAATATTTTCACAAATGGAAAATCAAAATAAATCCAAACAAGACCCAAGCAATAATTTTTCCATTCAACAAATCTCCCAAAAGACTGCCAAGACGCCATCTTCTTATTGGAAATAATACCATACATGTACTTAATCATGTCAAATATCTCGGAGTTGCCTTGGACAAAAAGCTTACTTTTAAACATATTATGGCTACGTGCCAAAAAGCTATAAATTCATTTAAAACATTATGGCCACTACTACATAGAAGGTAATTTCTAAACCCCAAAAACAAAAATCTACTCTTCAAAAGTGTTATAA
This sequence comes from Cordilura impudica, assembly GCA_963682025.1. Classification (NCBI taxonomy): domain Eukaryota; kingdom Metazoa; phylum Arthropoda; class Insecta; order Diptera; family Scathophagidae; genus Cordilura; species Cordilura impudica. The sequence continues at coordinate 98,380,206 of OY821521.1, forward strand.
GGCCAATATTAACATACGCTTGTCCTATTTGGAGTGACGCTGCCAACTGCCACCTAAAACGCTTATACAAATTATACAAAACAAATATCTTAAAATGATAAATAAAAAGCCCTGGAGGTTTCCTACAAATTTTCTTCAAGAAAAAACAGGTTATGAAAAAATTATCGATTTCATAACAAGGATTAATAACAATTACTTTGCCAAAATTGAAAATTCCTCTTACCCACTGATAAGAGAATGTAGAGAATTAACGTAAAATTAAAAAGAAATCACCAAATTGAAAATTATGTGCTTATAAAGGTCTATTATTTCTAATAAACCTCCTATAAGCACATAAATATTTTCAGTTAGTATTTGAATTTATTAAATCATATAAAGGTTTGTTTTCCTCCCATGTTCCTTTAAAAATCATTAAAAAATAAAATAAAAACTATTTAATATCTTTAGATCCTATATATTATTTGTTGCAATATCTACTATATATGTAAAGATAATATCTCATATGTGAATATCAAATTTTTTAAAATATGTAAATAAAGGAAGAATATATAATTGAATTGAAATAATAAACAATAAAATAATAGACAAAAAACTAAAATTTAAAGATCACATAGAGTATATTTGTAAAAAAATTCGGTGAAAGAAATTGGTTGTTTCAAAAGAATTCGAAATAAAGTGTCAACAGTAATTAATATATACAATCTATCATTAAACCACACTTGAAATATGGAGAAATTGGAGAAACTACAAAAATTGCAGAATAAATCAATGCAAAAAATTCTAAATATACTTCTATGGTGAAATAAATGTAAGGCAAAGATTGGAATTAAATACTTTAATTAGCGATAAATTTGTTCTCTTCTATAAGAAAAATATGTGGAAAAAATTATAAAATAAAAAATCAACTACTTTATTGATGCCAACAATGCCTTCACAACAATTTGGTTTTAGGAAACAACATAACGCCACTTAACCTATACTCAATATTAGAAAACTGGTCAAATATAATCTTCAGCGTGGCAAATCAACACGAATGGTTCTCCTATCTCCTATTTGGCACTACGGCTTTTTAAACTGATAGAAATTATAAAAATCTTCCAAAGCTTTCGTAATATCAGATCGTTTAATGTAGACTTATGTACGACTTGTTCACAACTAACCCTCATAATTGCTGGGTGTCCCCAAGGATCATGCCTGTCACCTATTTTATATATTATCTTCACTCCAAATATCCACTCTTTTTTCAACTGTATAACGTCAATCTTTGCCGTCAATCATCTAATATCGTTGTAAATTTACAATCAGCACTCACCAATCTAAACAATTTTTTGAAAAAATTGAAGTTCTGGGTAAATCCCTAGAAAACACAAGCGATATTTTTCAGTAGGAAACTACGAAGGCGGTCCCGACCTGATGTATAGATGGCGACAGTAGTTTGAAAAAAATCGCTTTGATGAAAAGTGGCGACCTTATCAAGTGTACATGTTTTAAGTTTCAAGTAATTCAATACTTTCATTTGAAATGTCTCAGTACAATAAATATTAAAGCCGAGCTAGATTCCACTCAGGGGAGTCTGTTCCTTCGTTTACAACTATTAAAAATTGGGTGGCATATTTTAAATGAGGCTATATGAGCTGCCAAGGCGAACACCAGAAACTGTTAAGGTGCATTAGCTAGCTGAAATGGTAGGCATTTCAAAATGTGTTATATATCGCATATTGACCGAAAAGATGAGTGCCTCGTTTGCTTACAATAGAACAAAGACAGTGTCTTGAAAATGTTTCAATAGAATGTTTGGCGATGTTTCACCGCAATAAAGCCGAGTTTTTGCATCAATTCGTAACCATGGATGAGACATGGGCCTACCATTTCACACCTGTGACGGTGATCTGTTTTGCGCTTTACTGTAACAAAAGAATTTCTGTTACGAGCAAAATAAGAAAGCAGAAAAAAAAATATAACCTTGATCTTGAAATTATTTTCAAGTTCAAGTATGTACGGTAAACAACACCTTATATGGTAACATGCTAATGGAAAATTTTTTGTTCTATTTTTGCAAACTGATTAATGGAGCGATTTGTTTGTCTCTTCGTTGTTTATATGAATTCATGATTGTTCATGTATGTATGGGTCAACTACAGCTTGCAATCCTTCTCGTTCTCCCACCTGGTTTTCAGCTATTGGTATTAGCTTGCCCCTTCATTCACTAAATAATCTCACTTACTCTCTCTCCTTTTAATATGAGTTGGTATTTTTTTTTTTTACGAAAAGAGTGAGATTATGAACGAGTGTATGTATATCTATGTGTATTAGGGATAAAGAGATAAAAAGTTACATAATGACATACATAGGCTATTCTATGAGTGGGTGAGCGTAGGTAATAAAAAAAAACAGGTTTATTTTTTTGGTTGTGCTAGAGAAAAAAAAAGGCTTGTGTAATTGGTGGTATGAAGATGACGCCAGAATTTAAAATTCATTGAAGTTTTGGCGATTGGAGGAGTTGCAGAAAAATATTTAACGTGGTCGGTTGACAATTTTTTAAGCAATTAATTGGTGAATAATAATAGAAATACTGTTTGAAATTTAATAAAAGTTATCGGAAAATGTAATATAGTGTTGTGTTAATGTAATAATAACACAAGGGAACAAAATTGAACTTTTTTTGTGTTGATTTGAAATTTATAGCAAATTTTTACTAATTTGAGGTCGCTGATTTCAAATCTGCACTTGGTTTTCTTTTCGAGATATACCGTTATGTTCAAAATTAAGGCACTTCCGCTACATATATTGGAATAACTTGAAAACGGTTCACCATATTAAATTAAAAAAAAAAATCCGAAACTCGCAAACAATATTCTCTTAAAGCCGTGCTTACTTTGTTTTTAAATTTTCCAAGTAGTTTTAGAGATATCGTTCAAGTTTTGAAAAAAAAATTAAAATTTTTTAAAAAAAAACATTTTTTTTGTTCTTTAAAAATTCCTAAAAAATAAAAATGGGACAAAAATCACAGTTTTGGTCTACAAACAGTTAGTTAAATATATTTCGAATAAAATGAGCTTTATTTCATTGCAATCGGTGCACAACTTTTGATTTTGTTCACGATTTACTGAATTGATATAAATCGCGATTTCCATACAAAAATAACATTTTCTAATGTGTAAGTGTTTGTATGTAATAAGTTAGTTTTTTATGATTCTAAGAATTAAAAAAATTAAGTAATAAAAAAAGATTATTTCATTTTTATGGTTGCGGTAGCAAACTCATAACGCCTATAAATTTTATTGTCCCTTTATGACACCTAGTCAGTTCACAGTCAATTAAAGAGAAAAAAGAAAAGTCCACTTGTTTTTATTGATGTGTGGTTTACCGTTGGTAACGGATGATTTTTTAAAGGAATTCCCCTGAACACATGTCTAAATGGATTTATCCTAACGTGTTGTCTATTACCCAACCAGTCCTGTACTCTAGTGAGGATTCAGAACCACAACCATCTACATCTACACACAATTTCCACGACTTACGACAAAATGTTCCTTCACCAATTTCTGAATTTGGATCAGATGACTTGCATTTAGATATTTCTTCTGAACGCGAGCAATTTAATCAGGAGGAGCTTAGTGATTTAGTGAGAGACCTTGGACTTTCTAAAAAAGCATCTGAAATTCTTGCTTCTCGATTAAAGCAAAAAAATTTGTTAACCCAAGGAACAACAATTTCATACTACCGTAACAGAGAAAAAAACTTACTTCCATTCTTTTCCGAAGACGATGAATTTGTTTATTGTTCAGATGTTCCTGGTTTAGTAACAGCGATGGGATTAGAGGAGTATGATCCAAATGACTGGCGACTATTTATAGATTCTTCTAAACGCAGCCTAAAATGTGTACTTCTGCATAACGGTAATAAATTGGGTTCGTTGCCCATTGCACATTCAACTAAAGCTAAAGAAGAATATTTTACAATTGCCTCAGTTATAAATAAAATAAAGTACAACGAACACCGCTGGCTAATTTGTGTGGATCTAAAAATGGTGAATTTTCTTCTAGGCCAACAAGGTGGCTACACAAAATATCCGTGTTTCATTTGTTTATGGGATAGCAGAGCCAGATCTGAACACTGGAGTAAGAAGGACTGGCCTTCGAGGGAAGCTATGGTTCCAGGAAACCACAATATAGTTAATCAACCACTTGTGCCCAGGGATCGCATAATACTGCCACCTCTCCATATCAAGCTAGGACTTATGAAACAATTTGTCAAAGCTCTCAACAAGGACGGTGATTGTTTTAGATATATCAGTAAAAAGTTCAACAATTTGAGTTCGGAGAAACTGAAAGCTGGCATTTTTGATGGCCCTCAAATCAAAAAATTAATCAATGATGAAAATTTTAGTAATTCCATGACAGATATTGAAAGAAATGCTTGGAATGAATTTGTTTGGATAGTGCGCAATTTCCTGGGAAACAAAAAGGGTGAGCACTATTCGGACCACGTGGATAACATGTTGTCACATTTCAAGCAGCTTGGTTGTAATATGAGCATTAAGGTGCACTACCTACACAGTCATTTGGATTGTTTCCCTGAAAATCTTGGAGACTTCAGTGAAGAACAAGGTGAACGTTTCCATCAAGATATCCGCACTATAGAGGAGCGGTACCAGGGTCACTGGGATAAGCATATGATGGCGGACTATTGCTGGAGCATTAAAACAAATCCCTCTAAACAAGGTTATTTAAGAAAATCTTATAAAAGAAAATTTTTCGATGAGTTGTAATTACATTGTAATATTTGTGTATTAAAATTTTTTATTTTTCTTTAAAATTCTCTTTTTGTGTTAAATTAAAAAGTATAGCTGACCCTAAAAATTAAATAATCTTTTTTTATTACTTAATTTTTTTAATTCTTAGAATCATAAAAAACTAACTTATTACATACAAACACTTACACATTAGAAAATGTTATTTTTGTATGGAAATCGCGATTTATATCAATTCAGTAAATCGTGAACAAAATCAAAAGTTGTGCACCGATTGCAATGAAATAAAGCTCATTTTATTCGAAATATATTTAACTAACTGTTTGTAGACCAAAACTGTGATTTTTGTCCCATTTTTATTTTTTAGGAATTTTTAAAGAACAAAAAAAATGTTTTTTTTAAAAAAATTTTAATTTTTTTTTCAAAACTTGAACGATATCTCTAAAACTACTTGGAAAATTTAAAAACAAAGTAAGCACGGCTTTAAGAGAATATTGTTTGCGAGTTTCGGATTTTTTTTTTAATTTAATATGGTGAACCGTTTTCAAGTTATTCCAATATATGTAGCGGAAGTGCCTTAATTTTGAACATAACTGTATATCTCGAAAAGTCGAGCTGATAGAAAAAAACCAAGGGCAGATTTGGATTCAGCGTCCCAAATAACCTTAAAAACAATATTCAGTTCTTAATCAACAGAACCATTGTTCCCTTGTGTAATGTTTCATGTTTAATAACTCTATGAATTTTGAGAAAGAGAAAAAATTAATGAAATTTAATCGAAAAAAAAAACATTAAATAAATAATATTAATTATATTAATAATTGAATGGCCTTTCGTTACCAAAATAACTGTGTTTTATAAAAAAAATGTGCATGTTAATTACAAAATTAGTAGCAGTTCTTATAAGAAAAGCGTCTTCATCTCTTACACCTCCTTACACACGAATCGCCAACAAGATCATATAATAAGAGACAAACCACAAACAATAGCAACAACAATAATTAAAATACAGTGTCTAGTGGAAATATATAATAATAAAACATTAAAAACAAAAGTAAATCTACTACAACTTAATTGATCGCAGTCCTCATAATTTAATACAACAATTAAATGCTGTTATACTCCGACAAAGAGTGAAAGGTGAAGGAGATTTAATAAAGTCACATGCCAAAATTGAAAATCAGATGGCGAGACACAACCACGGCGTCCGGCGGCAGAAGCTTCATCGGTACCTCATCAACACCAGCAATAAGTCGGTAATTTTGATTTTTATATACAAATAATTTTCTACATTTAAATTAAAAATAAAAAATTTTATAAAATATAAATAATTTGCTAAGACAAAAAAAAAAAAAATTGTACTAAATTTGCTAAATCTAAAACGTTTTTAAATAAAAAAAATCAAATAATATTTTTCCTACATTAAGAAATGTTCCTAAATATAAAATTAAACTAAACATTTACTACATTAAGAAATTTTTTCTAATTATAAATTTAAAATAAATATCAAATATTTTTTTTAGATATGAAATTTGCTAAAATTAAAATTGTGCAAAAATTAAAATTGTACTAGAATTAAAATCTTTCTACTATTAAAAATTTTTTCCTAAAAATTAAGAATTTTCCTAAAATTAAATATAGCTACAATTAAAATTGCTAAGAGAAATTTTATTATAGTTAAATGTCGCTAAAATTAATCTAAAATTTAAAACCCTTAAAATGAAGGGTAAATAAAGATTATTATATAACCCAATGTAGAAAACGAAACCAAACCTAATCTTTTCATTGCAGTGGGTTACCTCCAAGTAAGATGGAGTCGAGGTAACATGGTAGGGAGGGCAAAAGGGGCAGAACACCTCGTCCCCAATCCCAAGGTAAGTATGGCCGTCCATCCTTTTAGCGTCCGTTTTAGTGACCGTGTTTTTTTTTAAATCGCACGTGAAAATCTGTAGTGCGGTTTCCCTGGGCCTGAGCAAGACCCCACCCATCCGGCGAGCTAGGCCCCTACGCCAGCACGTGCGACCAGCAAAGGCTCAGGGAAACGGAAGCGGATCTTCCAACAACGCCGCACCATTACACACCTGAGACAAAGGAACACACACAATTGTGGACTATAATGGGAGAATCGTGTCTAAAGAAGGCGAAGACAGCTCCATCTGCAGGCAAAGTTATGGCGTCTGTTTTTGGGGATGTGCATGGGATAATTTTTATTCATTCTCTTAAAAAAACATTCATCGTCGAGTATTGTGCTAACTTATTGCAGCGTTTAAGTGATGAAATGGAGGCAAAAAGGGCGCATTTGGCGTAAAAGAAAGTGTTGTTTCATAAAGATAATGCACCAGTTCAAACAGCCAATATTGCATGCGATTTACTTCATCACTTCATCACCTTATTCGCCAAATTTAGCTCCCTCGAATATTTTTCTATTTCCAAACTTGAAAAAATGGTTCGGTGGTAGAAGATTTGCCATCAACTAAGAAGTGGAGTCTGCGGTTAATGGCTATGTTAAGGATCAAGACCGTTCTTACTATAAACATGGTATAGAAACTAATATAGCTGGGCAAAGTGTATCGAGCGCTAAAGGAGATTATGTTAAAAAATAAAGAAAATTTTTTCCCAAATTTGTTGTGTTTACTTTGTCAGTTAGTACAATATATGAGGTTTACGAAATGAGTCGATATACGCTGGAACAACGTTGAGAAATACTAAAATCTTATGTCCAAAGTGGTGGATCTTCTACCGAAAGTTCAAGATAATTACGTTCAAAATTCAGTAAAAAAGAAGCGCCTACCATGGGCTGGATCATCGTTATTGGATAAAACAACACGTTCTCGTGCTCGTACAGTGCGTACAAACGAGAACATTGCTACTGTGGCCCAGATTGTGTAAGAACAACAAAGCACCTCAATTCGCTATCGTTATCAAGAATTGAACCTTTCAAGCACTTCTTTGATGCGAATTTTGCATAAAGATTTCGGTATGACGCAAAGTTCAATTAGTGCAGGAGCTGATGACGCACAACCATCCGCAACGTTTTCGGTTCTCCAATTGGAGAGTTGGTTACGTCAACTCGAAAAAAATTTTGAATCTGGGGCGCAGAAAATCCCCACATGAATGCTGAATAGCCAATGCATCCTGACCGATGCATTGTTCGGTGTGGTTTTTGGGCCGGCGGTATCATTGGGCCATTTTCGAAGATGCGGACAGCAAATGCGTTACTGTGAACGGTGAACGCTACCGTGCAATGATAACTGATTATTTGTGGCCCATTTTCCAAGATATGGATTTGGACAACATTTGGTTTCAAGAGGATTGCGTGTCATGCCACAAAAGCGGTAAAACAATAGACCTTTTGCGTAGCAAGTTTGAATATCGATTTATTAGCCGCTCTGGCGATGTGCATTGGCCACCGAGCAGCTGCGATTTAACCCTGTTGGATTATTATTTGCGGGAAGCTGTTAAATATGACTGCTATGCTAATCAACCAGCGTCGATTGAGATATTGAAAAAATAAATTAGTGCAGTCATAGCTAAAATAGAGCTCCATACACTCGAAAATGTATTGAAAACTTGGGTTGATCCTATGGGCTGGGCTGCTGGAAAACTAGTCGAGGAAGTTATTTTATTGAAATAAATATTTTAATATAAATAATAATAATAATTAAAAATTAAAAATCTCTTAAATCGAGAATAGAGATTAATAAAACATCAAATTAATCGAAAATTTTTTTCCACACAATCCTTAATAATGTAAATGTTTAGAAGATTAATACTGGACATATCGTTAGATAACCTTACTTGTGGAAGAAATGTGAAAAAATCTAAATAAACGATTCAGATTTATTTTTATTTGACCAAAATATGGCTGTCATACAAATCGATCACTCTATTGTAAAAACTAATATAATTTTGTTTATCGATTAACCGGGTGGTAATCCGGGACTACAATTAATAATTGAGGTTCAGAATATCGATAAATTTTCATCGATGTCGAATGTGACTATTCGACCCAACTTCATATGTCATTTAATTTCCCTGGCATTTTTTGTTACAGCTGTCACAACTTCATTTTAACTTGTTTGAGTTTCATTAGTTTCATTGGTCTGTTGCACACAATAGTGTCAGAGCACTAGTTTTGCAACATATTTTATGTTTGTTGTTTGTCAACCGGTTTTCTGTTGCTTTTTTACAATATTATTGAAAATGTGGATTGATGGTTTCTTTTGTTTTATTTTTTAGCCAACGTGTTACAGTCAATGCTGGTACACAACAAAAAACAGCCACTAATGTGGGTGCAGCAGCTGCAACTGTTGCACAACGCCGTTCAGATCCTATGCCTCAGCCGGCTGCTCCAACTAGTTCCACATCGTCGATTGTAGATAATTACATGAATACCTTGACACAGCTTACTGGGGGAAATACCGCAGTTAGCATTACACCTGCCAAACCAAAAGAAAAGGCGGTCATTGATTTGACCGATGAGGATGAGGCAGCAGTAGTAGTACCACCACCACCACCATCACCAATACCAATACCAAGTGCTCAGCCTGTTACCCAGGTGCCGCGACGCAGTTTGCCTGTTCAAAATAATACAAATTCTCAACTTCAATATGGAAGAGCTGCTCCTCCTATGGCTCGTATTCCTCCAGTCGGTCAAATTGCTAATAACAAAAATCGACAAATGGCCACAATGCAAGGTATGTTTAAAGCTTTCAATCTGTTACGAGTGTACATAAGCCAATTTTGTTTTATGTGTTTCAGCCCAAAAGAATAACAATAGTTCATTTACATCGATTTCTACACCGCCCGGTACCAGCATAACACGCATAAATGTAACTCCCAATTCAACAGCTGTTCAGCGAGTTAAATACAGTCATCCAGCACCGTTACCCGCAACACCACCACAAGCATTTAATCCATCATGGAAACTACCACCTCCCAGACCAACTATTCGCATAAGTAATCTCGATAATGGCATTGTCATATCTTGGACCATGGAAGAATCTATGGATCGCCATGCAGAATGTGTGAGTTATCAAATCTATGCTTATCAAGAAACATCTGGTCCACCCATGGTTGACTCTTGGCGTCATGTTGGCGATGTCAAGGCCATGCTTTTGCCAATGGCCGTAACTCTTACCCAATTCCAAGAGGGCCAACGTTACTATTTCGCAGTACGTGCTGTCGATTGTCATCAACGTTTTGGCCCTTTCAGTTTACCTAAAACTTGGAGTTAAATTTATTGGATGTGTATTCTTACTACATTTTAACATGCTTTTAGTTTCACTTTTTAATTTCGCTTTTAAATCTCTCAATGTAATTATTTATTTCAAACTAATATTTTTGTTAGGCTGTCAAATATTAGATTTTTTTTACAAATTCCAAGGGAGTTAATCGGTAAGATGATTCAAACAGAAACATTTTTTTTTTACATTATATCTCTAGTTAGAATCGAAATCGAAATACCCCTTTTATTCAAACATACAATGCAAAAAACTGTAATTTATTTTACTTCTTTATTTATTAAAAAACTATAATTTATAATTTTTCCATCCCCTACGCCCAACAGTCACCTTGCTCATGAATATCACTTTAAGTATCTTTTAAATTGAAAAAAAAAAAAAAAATGCTGGTTTATAACACGACGTTTCATGTTGTTTTTTTTTTATTGAGTATCTTACCTTAGTCTTTAATTATCGTAATAATTTTTTAATAATACATACTACATAGAATATAAATCAACAAGACACTTAGAATATAATTTTATTGCTATTAAATCTTAACTTATATTAATTAATGTAATGTTATGCATTAAAAATAAAATATGAAATACATATAATTACATACAAACATACATCATAATAAAATTTAAATACTCTAAAGCGAATGTGTTTTAAAATTTGTTGTCGAATTTTGCCTATCTTCTGTAATTCACATCCACCCCCATGAAAGTAAAACCAATACGAATTTTTTGCTAGCTTCACTTTAATGGCGATGTGAATTTCAGAGCATGGGTTTATGTAATATGATCTGTATGTTGGCACTTAGAATTTAAGTTTACCGATGTATGCGATAGTTGAAACAAAACAACAGCTCATATTAAACTAACGGATTGGACCGGTTCAAGATCTAGGAGAAAGTGGCCTCGTCCATCAAGACGCAAACGTAGTTACCATGGCGAAATATCTTCCGCGTACATTGAAGACAACACTTATGGAGTCTCTCGCAAATTCTATGACCAACTTTTCTATTGAACAAGAAAGGCGTTTGGTGTTCGAATCTCATTATAATCGGTACAGTCATGTTTTCGAAGGAGAATGTCTGTTCTGAGTAGGAAATTTTCTAACCATGTCCATGAACAATTCAAACACTACCAAAAGACATGCGCTTAAAAGAGACAATCGAAAAGTTTACCAAACTTGTAATAGAGGTTGTAAATAGAAGTTAGCCAATCCTACAAGTGTCTTCAACTGATAATGAAGTGTCTTCAACTGATAATTTAAGGAATATGTGAGCTTTTTAAGCTTTCTCAATTCAAGGTTAATAATTGTATTGGGTCTTAGGTCCAACAAAGATACCGATATTCGTACACGTTTATTAAGGCTTCTTAACGAGGAGAAAGATTCAACAACAAATTTGGATAGTTTGGTAGATGAAGCGCAAAAGATATTGGATTTCAAAAGTGAGACAACGATGATTGAACGGCAACATAAGGTTATTCATTCCATATCAAAGCCAACAGTGCAAACAAAAGGGTACCAAAAACACCATGTTGATTCTGTGGAGAGTTTCGTTATGCAAAATATTGACATTATTCCAAACATAAATGCAACAAGCAGGAAACAAATGTGGTTTTTTGCAGAATTTCAATCCAAATTACCGTCCGAGAGCATTTTCAGGACTTGCGTAAATACATTGATGTATTATTAAACTTCTAGCCAACTTCACAACTGAAGTTTTGATGTTAAGTGGGTATAGATTGGATACACGATTTCAAATTTTGGAGCAGGCCTATGAACAGCATGGTGCCATCAAACAAATTTTAAAGATAACATAAAAGCATTAAAAGATAACTACAGTATAGTTTTTGAAAAGTCTTTGGGTCTATGCATCAACTGTTACCAGAAGCCAAGGAAATTTTCATACAAAAATTAAAAAGGAACACAACGTTTACAAATCGCCGGTACCGTAACACCAGTGGACACATCGAAATGGGCAGCACCTATTGTTGCAAGTACACGTAATGGAAAAATCTACAGATCAAAACAACTTTATTGAATCAAATCAATATCCACTATCAACTCCAGAGGAGATATCTGCAGTTGAAAACTAGAATTTTTACACACCTTGATATATCCGATGCATACCTTCCGTTACCTAACCGTTAAAAGCGTTTCGACTCAACCTTTTAACCCCTGGTATAACATGTACCCCAGATGCTTTTCATCATGGACCAACTATGATCTGACATATGAGGAGTGAAGACCGTTACTGAGCATAAGGTTAATTTTCAAAAATTGTTACAACCAATCTAATATGGATTCCGGCTTACTTTTGGAAAATTCCAATTTTTATAAGGAAAAATTTAAATATCTGGGACACATAATTGATAACATAGGTATCAGCCCAGATCCTGAAAAAATAGCGGCAATATTCCAGAAACTATTCCAGAAACTATTTCAAAAATCAGATCGTTACCATCGACCCATAAATCACTGGAAAATATTTACCCAACCTAAGAAAATTACGTAAGCCAATGGACGACCTTCTCAAGAAAAAAAACCTTTTATCTGGACACCAGAGTATCAAAGTGCTCTTCAGGAATTTAAGAAAATTCTAACCTCTGATTTACTTCTGACGCATCACATCACGGAATTATTATTCTTTTCCAGACAATTGTATGACAGCTATATACTATGTGTGAAGATTTTTAACCGATTCTGAGAAGAATTACAGTCAAATAGAGAAAGAGGGTCTGGCTTTGATATTTGCAGTTAAAAAAATTTTACCGTATGGTTTTTGGTCATAAATGAACTTTATATACCATATTTGGTCGAAAGAAAGGTATTTCTGTCTACACTGCAAACTGTCTTAAAAGGTGGGCATTAACATTACTTGCATATGATTTTGAAATAAAATATAAGAATAGTTAAGATTTTGGACATACGGACATGCTCTGAAGACTCAGAAGTTCTCACGAGAAATCATCCGTTTATCATTGCATGCATCTACATAGAAAAAGATTTTCAAGACGATCTTAATGAAACATTATCAACACTTACAGTTACACACAAAATGATAGCACGAAATACTCAAACTGATGAAGTTCTACAGCAAATTATACAATATATGAATACCGGTTGGCCCAACAAGTCTAAAATAGATCTGGTTTTGTTACCACATTTAACTAGAAAGGACTCTTTATCATCCGTAGATGGTTGCATACTTCTCAACACACATATAGTCGTACCAAGTCCATATCGTAAACGTATTTTGAAGCAACTACGCCGTGGACATTTTATTATGGAACGATGCTCATCACTAGCACTATCTATGTATATTGGCCAAATATTGACAAGGATATTGAAGAATTTGTTAGAGAGTGTCAAGTAGCAGCGAAAAATCCATAAAAGACTAATTTACATTCTTGGGCAATAACTTTTCAGGACCAGTAAACAATGACAAAATTTCACGCTCATATTGTAAAATTAATACTGCTCATAATTTGGAAAAGCTGAACAAATAGAACCCGACAATGGACTCAATTCTGCTTTAGTCAATTTGAACAATGGGACAAAGAACGTGAAATAAAAAACACGAGAACAGTACGTTTCAAAGCAAAAAATAGTACAATTCTATTTTTGTGCAAAAATTTTAAATAATAATTCTGAGGAAATTAACGATAGAAGAAGTAAGTAATAAATCGGGCGTCACTGTGCTGATATCTGGCCTACAAATTTGTAAACGAAAAACCCAGTGTGTTTGTTGTAATAGTTTAGTGGTTGAACATAATAGTTGTACAACTACATAAAACAAGTAAGATTTTTAAATTCGGCTGGGCCGAAACTTTGATACCTGCATCTTGTACTCAATATTACAACCAATATTGGGTACGGCTACCTCTTTAAAACTAATATTGAAATTTTAATTTCGAATACCGCAATTTAAAGTTAATTGCTTTTCTTTTTGACCAGTTTCTAGTATAATTTCTTATCAAAAACAATGAACGTGTTTTCTTTTATTAGAGTAGAAAAACCCTAAGTACTTTATAGAACACCAATAAAATTCATTATTTAACGCAGCTGGCGTTATAACATCCAAGGTTTGATTCCTTAAAAGTCATACGATAATTTTAAAAAATCCAACTTATTCTTGGCTAACAATTTCCAGACATATTAATATTAGAAAAAAGCAAATTTGAAAGTATTTTTATCTGAATCAGTAGTTTTTGATTTTTCAATTTTCATTTCTCATTTTTAATTTTTAATTTTTCATTTTTGATTTTTCATTTTTGATTTTTAATTTTGAATTTTTATACCCTATACCACTATGTGGTTTGGGTATAATGACTTTGTGCTGCTGTTTGTAACTACCAAAAATATTTGACCTTTTATTATACCGATCAACTCAGAATCACTTTATGAGTCGATTTAGCGATGTCCGTCCGTCCGTCTGTCTGCCCGTCTGTGTGTCCATGTAAACCTTGTAATCAAACTACAGGTCGCAAATATGAATATATTTTGATGAAATTTGGTATATAAGCTTTTGTTGGCCATAGGATGAACGCTGTTGAAATTGGTGAAATTCGGTCCATTTTCAGACGTAATCCCCATACAAATGACCCCTATGAAATCAACATAAATTGCCAAAGATCCAAACTATCACATAGATCTTAGTCAAATTGGGTTTGTATGTTTTTATTATATCCATTAATCAGAAGTCCAAAAAAATCCCTATAGGACAAGTTTTAGTCATAGGCCCCATATATAGAGGTGCTTCCGGATCTTCACTTAAATCTATCAAAAAACAAAAATATTGCACAGATTTTTCTCAAATTTGGTTTATGTATTATTTTTCAAAATATAAGTGACTTTACCAAGTATGGTCATGGTCGGTCCATTTTTGGACCTAGTCCCCATATAAATGTAGCACCCGATATGAACTTTTTCATATCTGCAGCCAAAAAAATTAATAACAATGGCAGTCAAATTTGGTTTATGCTTATTTTCTATATCCAATTAGTTGGCCCGAAGAGATAGGGCTTCTAAACCATGGTATAGGGTATCGTATAGTCGGTCTAGACCGACTATAATTTCTTACTTGTTAATTTTTAATTTTAAATTTTTAATTTTTAATTTTTAATTTTAATTTTTAATTTTTAATTCTTAATTTTTAATTTTTAATTTTTAATTTTTAATTTTTATTTTTAATTTTTAATTTTTAATTTTTAATTTTTAATTTTTAATTTTTAATTTTTAATTTTTAATTTTTAATTTTTAATTTTTAATTTTTAATTTTTAATTTTTAATTTTTAATTTTTAATTTTTAATTTTTAATTTTTAATTTTTAATTTTTAATTTTTAATTTTTAATTTTTAATTTTTAATTTTTAATTTTTAATTTTTAATTTTTAATTTTTAATTTTTAATTTTTAATTTTTAATTTTTAATTTTTAATTTTTAATTTTTAATTTTTAATTTTTAATTTTTAATTTTTAATTTTAATTTTTAATTTTTAGTTTTTTATTTTTAATTTTTAATTTTTAATTTTTAATTTTTAATTTTTAATTTTTAATTTTTAATTTTTAATTTTTAATTTTTAATTTTTAATTTTTGATTTTTAATTTTTAATTTTTAATTTTTAATTTTTAATTTTTAATTTTTATACCCTATACCACTATGTGGTTTGGGTATAATGACTCTGTACTGCTGTTTGTAACTACCAAAAATATTTGACCTAGACCCATCTTTTATTATACCGATCGACTCAGAATCACTTTTTGAGTCGATTTAGCGATGTCCGTCCGTCCGTCCGTCCGTCCGTCTGTGTGTCCATGTAAACTTTGTAATCAAACTACAGGTCGCAAATATGAATATATTTTGATAAAATTTGGTATATAAGCTTTTGTCGGCCATAGGATAAACGCTATTGAAATTGGTGAAATTCGGTCCATGTTCGCCATACAAATGACCCCTATGAAATAAACATAAATTGCCATAAGATCCAAACTATCACATAGATCTTAGTCAAATTGGGTTTGTATGTGTTTATTGTATCCATTAATCAGTAGTCTAAAAAAAAAAATCCTTATAGGACAAGTTTTAGTCATAGGCCCCATATATAGAGGTGCTTCCGGATCTTCACTTAAATCTATCAAAAAACAAAAATATTGCACAGATTTTCCTCAAATATGGTTTGTGTATATTTTTTCAAAATATAAGTGACTTTACCAAGTATTGTCATGATCGGACCATTTTTGGACCTAGTCCCCATATAAATAAAGCACCCGATATGAACTTTTTCATATCTGCAGCCAAAAAATTAACAATGGCACTCAAATTTGGTTTATGCTTATTTTCTATATCCAATTAGTTGGACCGAAGAGATAGGGTCTCTAAACCATGGTATAGGGTATCGTCTAGACCGACTATAATTTTCTTACTTGTTTTTTTTTGTTTATATTAAAAAAAGGTAAACAAAAACATAGAAAGTGGAAATAAAATATGTATAAATTTAAAAATAAACTTGCTTGATATTCTAAATAGCTGTTTTCATAAGACTTGAGTGTGATGCTGTAAATGGCCTAAGTATGCAGAAATAATGTTGGTACGACTTCATGACAGTCCGATTAATTTCATCGGATTTTTATTTTGAAAAATCATAGGACTGAGTGGTGTCGTGTAAATGGGCCTTAGGGTATATTTTTATCCTACAAGCTCTAACCACTAATCAATCTTTGAGAATACAACATTCTACACTACACATTTTACGAAATAATATCGACTAGACAACAAATGTACTTTTCTGAAAGGTTGTTTTATTATTTGTAATTTCATAACAATACGTGCACATACATATGTAGGTATTATGAAACAATGTTTTCAAAACTTCAAATTTTATCAAAATAATTTGACCACCATTAATTCGTACAGTGGATAATTTTCTAATTTAAATTTAATTTAATGCCACCTTTGCCTTTTTAAACAGCTTCTAATTGCTAATTGTATTACTCGTATAAATTTTTATCAATTTGTACACTCAGGGAAAGAGTCCCAAAATGCCTGAAATTCGGCTTCATGAGAGCCCACAGTTTTTCAATTGGGTTGAGGCCTGGGCTAAATGATGGCCAATCCAAAACATCAATTCCATTTCCTTTTTTGTTGTTATTACGATGGAATACATATTTCACATTTTTATGTTTCCGCATTTACGGTTCCATTAACGAAGTGAAGCTGATCAACACCCTTTGAGGAAATGCATCCCCACACTATGCTTTTACGAATCATAATTTTTGTTGCATTACCGACGCATGCGTCAAACTTAGATTCGTCCTTTGCCTTTGCACCAAGACCTGACCATAACAAACGTTTTTTTTTTTATTTGTGGCCTAAAATATAATTCAGTTTCAACAAATATATTTCGCAACAGAGCCTATATCTTTCATTTGCTGATGCGTCTGTTTACTTTTTACGATTTTCCCAATTCTTACCACTTTAAAGCTATATCTGTAGCAGTGCTTCGACAATTTTTTCCACTACATCCGCTAAAGCTCTTCTGTCACGAAACATTATTTTGGTGACCTGGTCTATTTTGGCAACGTTACTGTTACAATTCTCCCTTTTTCCATATTTTTGATGAATACTTTATTCTGGTGATCTGGGAAGCTTCAGATCAATCGATATTTTGTTATAGCTCTTTCCCGATTTAAATTTTTCAATAATTGAAAATCGTATTTGTTCAGAAAGTGGCTTTCCACGTGCCATCATTTAATAAGTAATCGTAATTTAAGTGAAACAACATAAAAAAGATCGCGTTTTTTGTTCTCTGACATTTTTTTATTCTCGTGTAACGGTACATTTAGGGTATAGTAACTTTGTGCTGATGTTTGTGAATACCACAAATGTTGGACCTACGTCACTCAGAATCACTTTCTGAGTCTATTTAGCGATGTCGGTTTGTCCGTCCGTCCGTCTGTGTGTCCATGTAAACCTTGTAATCTAACTACAGGTCGCAAATATCCTATCGGCCATAGGATGAATGTTATTGAAATTGATGAAAATCGGTCCATGTTCAGACCTAGTCCCCATGCAAATGACCCTTACGAGATAGATTTAAATTGACATAAGATCCAAATTATCATATAGTTCACGGTCAAATTAGTTTTGGGTGTGTTTTTTGCATCCATTAATCAGTAGTCCAAAAATAAACTTTATAGGACAATTCTTAGTCATAGCCCCCATATGAAGCTGATTCCCGATCTTCACTTAAATCTATCAAAAAACATATATATTGCACATATTTTACTCAAAGTTGGTTTGTATATATTTTTGCAAAAAATGAGTGACCTTACTAAATATAGTCAGGATCGGTCCATTTTTCGACATAGTCCCCATACAAATATAGCATCCGATGTGAACTTTTTCATATCCGAAGGCAAAAGAATTAATAATGCCACTCAAATTTGGTTTATGCTTATTTTCTGTACCTAATTAGTTGGACCTAAAATATAAACGCATGGAGTAGGGTATCTTACTTATTTTATTGATATTATAAATTTTTGAATTTTTCTAAACTAAATTTATAACACTGAATGAATTAATAGTGGTCAAATTATTCCCATAAAATATAATGAACTATCGATTAATTTGAGTTTTTAGATCATTTTGTTTTTATACCCTATACCACTATGTGGTTTGGGTATAATGACTTTGTGCTGCTGTTTGTAACAACCAAAAATATTTGACCTAGACCCATCATTAATTATACCGATCGAATCAGAATCACTTTTTGAGTTGATTTAACATTGTCCGTCCGTCCGTCCGTCCGTCTGTGTGTCCATGTAAACTTTGTAATCAAACTGCAGGTCGCAAATATGAATATATTTTGATGAAATTTGGTATATAAGCTTGTATCGGCCATGGGATGAACGGTATTGAAATTAGTGAGAATCGGTCCATGTTCAGACCTAGCCCCCATACAAATTACCCCTATGAAATCGACATAAATTGCCATAAGATCCAAATTGTCATATAGATCTTACTCAAATTGGGTATGTATACGTTCATTACATCCATTAATGGGTAGTCCAAAAATGATCCCTTTGGCCCCATATAGACTGCTTCCCGATCTTCACTTATATCTATTAAAAACAAAAATAATGCACTGATTCTTCTCAAATTTTGTTTGTATATATTTTTGCAAATTACAAGAGACTTTACCAAACATGATCAGGATTGGTCCATTTTTGGACCTAGTCCCCATATAGATATAGCATCCGATATGAACTTTCTCATATCTGCAGCCAAAAAAATTAATAAAAATCCCACTCAAATTTGGTTTTTGCTTATTTTCTATGTCCAGTTAGTTGGGCCTAAGAGGGTTTCTAAACGCATGGTATAGGGTATCATATAGTCGGTCTAGACCGACTATAATTTTCTTACTTGTTATACTTACATATGTACAAACAATTTTTAAAATATGTCAATTTCGAGAAAACAAAATATTTTCCAGATAAGTACAACTTTGTTGGTGTAGTTAACATTTTTTCATTATAAAAGTCGTACACAATTCTCCACATCCGCCGGCATGTCCGTCTGTCTACGTAACATGTAAACCTTGTAATCAAACTACTAGTAGCAAATATGAATATATTTTGATTGAAATTACGGTATGGAAGTTGATGAAAATCGATTCAGAAATAGTCCCCAAAAAAATAATCCCAATGAGATCGACTTAAATTGTCCTAAGTTTCAAATTTATAAATAGATCTTGGTAAAATATGGTTGGTGTGTGTTTGTTACACCCATTAATCAGTATTTCAAAATTAAACCCTGTAGCACCGTTCTTAGTCATAAACCCATAAAGCTGTTTCCCGATCTTAACATAAATCTATCAAAAAACAAAAATATTGTATTTTTCTCAAATTTGCTTTATTTTTGCAAAAAATAAATTGTATGTATGTATGTATGTACATATGTTTGTGTTAACATTAATTAGAATTGTACGAGTAACTTTAGGATGTGTGACAATGACTACATTTAGCTGACATTCGCACAATTTTTTACTGATATCCTTGCAAATTGTCTTGACATTGAACTAAAAGTAATCAACCACATTAAAATTCAGTACGATATTCAAAGATGTGAAATATATCGCACACATACTTCAAAAGCGACTCAACTCAAAATTTTAATTTTTCGTGTTTATATGCTTAAACTATGCACAATACACTTGTTTATCTATAAAAAAAATATCAGTGTGTTTTGTTGTTGTTAACTGTTGCTAAAAAGCAGTTATGTCTTGCTTTATAATTTAATTGTTTCAATTGTCGATTTCTGAAAAATGAAAATTTTGAGTTGAGTCACTTTTGAATTATGTGTGTTGATTTTGATTTGAATATATGTCATATTGTATAGTCATTTTGAATGTTTATAAAAATCCATAAAAAAATCATGTGAGTCCGATCACAGGGGAGATGTGTAAACATCTAGAAATTAAAGATTTTTTGTGTCACTTTTTTAAAATCAAACAGAAAGAGAAAGCGTCATCTATGTATCACTTATAACAAACAACTGCAACTCTGGTGATACTTGTGGGGTTGTTGAATTATGTACATATATGTTATACGTTTATATTGTGAAATTTTTGTCGTTTTATAGCAAAGGGTTGTTGAATTAGCTGAAACAATTTTATACCATAATTCTTTCACCAATACAAACATAAGTCACACCGATTTGTCTTACGGTCACAGCGTAACATGTGAGCTAACATGATTGTATTGTGAAATAGAAATTTACCCCCGTCGCGTATAGATGTTTACACATCAATAAAAGGTGTTTCAAAATCCACGCCGTCGGCTTTGGTGGCACATACGCACTTATTTGTCGAAATTTTCCATGACCGTAAATGTAGATGAATTTCGTTGATGCAACGTTGAATTTCCTCCTGCTATGCACGGGTGGTTGTGTTTTTTTTGGCATAGATCTTTGACTTGAAATAATCCCATAAAAAGAAATCCAATGCTGTCAAATCACACGATCTAAGGGGCCAATTCTGAAAAATGAAACGAGAGTGTACACGATCAGGAAATGTATCATGCAATAATTGAACCATTTCACGGGCTATAAAGTATGTGATGCCGTCTTGTTGAAACAAAATGCTGTCCACTTCAATATCAACCAATTTAGGCAGAAAGAACTCTGTTATCATGTTGCGATATTGAGCACCAGTAACAGTCACTGCTGGACCAGCCTTATTTTTGAAGATGTATGGTCCAATGATGCCTCCAGCCCAAAATCCGCACAAAATTGTGACATTTGTTTTTGACAAACACAGGTGGGTTCTCTGAACCCCAAATCCTGCAATTTGGATGAAGGTGAGAATGTGCTTCACCGCTTAGGATGATTTTGTTAAAAAAAATCAGCATCCACTTGTTGATGTTCAATAATCCATTCAACGAACACTTTTTGCTGTGCATAGTCATTGGGCTTCAGTTCTTGTGTCAATTGTGTCAATAAGCATGGAAACACAGGTCTTTAGTGAGTTAACGCTATAGACAGCTTCTTGAAATTTTTAATTTTTGTACATGACGCCGTATTGATATTACTGGACCAACACTCTAACGCACTGCTTCGATATTGTCATTTATTGTCATCAATTGATAACGCACTGCTTCCATATTGTCATTTATTGTCATCAATTGATCCAGTCTGCCTACATTTTTCAATTACTCTCTTCACAGTTGATGAAGTTAGATCAATATTTCGACTATATTTTGTAAGAAACTTTCGAACTATAGCCAAACCTTCATTATTTTTTTAAATAATTCTTGTACCAAGAATTATAAAATAAAGATTACGCCATGCGCATGTTTTACCGATATATGACGTAGTAGTTCCCTCGCAAGGGTTACCAAATCTGTTTCATGTGTGAAGACTACAATTTCTTGATTGTATGTTGGCAGCTTTGTAAAAGCGTAAACATGAAGGGAACAGTGGGCAAATGGAAGCAAAGCAACAGTAAAAACAAGTCTAGAGAACTCGACCTACTCATGGGTTAACAACCTAAGTGAAGCTGGGTTAAGTAAGGCATCAAATTCATTAATGGAAACGTTGTAATTGTGTGATGCAATATTTTTAAAATTAAATGACGGAAAATTGTTGCTTACAAGCCGATATTTGTTAGATGCAAAGGACATTGAAGCAAATGAAGAAGTGAAAAAACTTTTTTTTTATATTATAATTTTTGATTTGTACTAACCTTAAACTGCCAAACTATCTTTTTGTTTTGGATGCCATTACTTTACTGAACAAATGGCGGGAAATTAAAATCTTGCGTGAATTTTGTGACACTATTTATATACGTCCATGTTCTACAAAAGTTTCGCTTTTCAATTAGAAGGAAATTGAGAAATCCCATGAAATTGAAATTTACGTTTCTCCAATTCAGAAATAATTTTAAATTCCTTTTCATATAATAATTGCTTTAAAATAACAAAAGTTTATATTATTTAAAAATAAGTTTTTTTTTTTTAATTCAAAGTAAAACTTCATCTCAAAAAGTGTTTCTTATTAATATTTAAGAATTATTATAAAAAATTTAGGATGCTTTTAAAAATTTGTTTTTTTAATAAAAAATACTTTTAATATATCATTAATAATAATTAAATAATTACTTCTTCGCCTACAAACAACATGTTCTGCACTAAGGACATTGTTAGGTAAAAGGTGTAAGGCACGTTTAGTTGTTATTTAAATTAGGTACATTTAAATTTCATTACGTTTAATTATTCAGAAAAGAAAGTTTTAATATTTTTGCGTGTCCCGTCGTTAAAATTTTGTAGTAATAACCCTTCAGGATGCGTATTGAATGCGGGAAAAATACAAAAACGGGGATCTAATCGTCGCTGTCGTTATCGAAATTTTTCGATCGAAATTATTTTTTATATTCCAAAATAAAATGCTAGCACTAATTTTACTCCGTCACAGTTAACGAACTATGGCCCCTAGTTAAGAGTAAAAGTAAAGCGAGGCCTGACGTTTGTCCGTCTTCTTTAAATAATAAACCAAAATTTTGAATTTCGATTGATTTTACTCGATATCGAATGCAGCGATTTGCTCCCAGCTTGAAATTTGAAACCGTATTTTGTCAAAAATTAAAATGTCGAGCTTTTTAAACACAATTCGTTCAGTAATTTAGGTCAACTAGAGCATCTTGAAGTTATTATACCCTCCACCCCAGCGTGCAGAGGGTATGTATAAGTTTGTCATTCCGTTTGTAATAATTAGAAAAAAAAAATGTTGACCCATAAAATATATATTATCCTTATAACAAGAGGAGTTGATATGGCGATGTCCGTCTGTCCGTCGGTGGAAATCACGATGAAGGCTTCAATCGGGCAGCTAGGGTGCTCGTTGGCATAAAAAATGATTCACTAACATTCTGAGAAGGTTGCTATTTAAAATCATCCAAATCGGTTGATTATATCCCGAGAATTGCATAAAGAAGTAAAAAAATCTTGAAAAAATATGATATGTCTATGTTGTTCTTGCCATGATCACGCCCTCAATGGGATAACTAGAGCGCTCGTTTTTAGTGAGAATGATTGACTAACATCATGGGAAGATTTCTGTTTCAAAAATCATGAAAATCGGTTCAATAGGTCCAGAGAAATCACTGAAGAAGTAAAAAAAATTGAAAAATATATGTTTCTGTATTGTTCATGTTGTTATTCTAAATGCTGTATTGTTGTCATAGCTGGACTTGTTGTTTTTCTGGTCATTGTGGTAATAATATAATAAAAACTAACCCTTTATACATTTTTTTTATCAACGCTGGTAGAAAAGTTTTAAAGTTTCCATTGTTTTAGCATCCCTAAAAAAATTTGTTAGATAATTTTTGTCATCGCCACGAGCCTGCTTGCAAAGTTTCAGATCAATTGGGTTACGAGAAAGGGGTTAAAAATCGATCCAAAATTGTGTCGACAAGCAGACAAAACAAGCAAAAATTCACCAATATCTAAAGCAAATAATGCTAAACTACCTAGTTGTTAATAAAAAAAAAAACATGTAAATTTACCAAAAAAAAATTTGGTGTATTAATTTGTTTAAAGAAAAACAACAATAACTTTTGATGTTGTATATTGTGTGTGTAATATTTATATATACATACATACATACATACATATATTAAATAATAAAATAATATACATACATATATTCTATATACATATGTTTATTCATAATAACCGCATTTTAGATATAAGTCGTTATTTTATTTTATTTATTCTACAATATGTACTTAGTTTTAGGGAACATACATTTATTTTGTATTAACAAACAGAGTGTCACTTCATTTTGCTCAGTGTTGCTATGCCACAGTAGATGGCGCCACATTTTTTGTTCTTTGCAATAGTTATTTTTATTTTAACATGAATGTCAACATTTTCAATTAGACATCAAACACAACAATGTTAAGTGTATGTACAGGGCTGGTCTTTTATTTCATACGTTTTTCCATTATTCTTTTACAAATATGACCATAAGTTTGGCATATTAACTGTTTGTTTTGTTTACAAAATAGAGTTACCGAGTTCACCAATGAGTTTTTTGCTTTCAAAACAGTTCTGCATAGTTATATAAAGTTATTATTTATTTATATTTATAATAATATTTTATTTATAATTACTAAAGCATTACTATTGTCATAAATACAAAATAAATAATAAATTTTCCATTCACATTTAAGAAAATATCAATTCTAAAAATTGGAATTCAGATTTCCAATTATAAATTAGAAAATATCAATTGAATTTCAGAAAATCATATTAAAATTAAAAAAAAAATTTTTTTTTTTAACAAATAACCATTAATAAACAAGTACATTTTCTTAAAAAACTACCGTTTTTTAAAAATAAAATTTTCTTAAAAAGTATTTTTTTAAAGTACTCTTTTTTTAAAAAAGTACCTTTTTATAATAATAACTTTCTTCTTAAAGTAAATTCTCTTAGAAAGTTACCTTTTCTCAAACAAGGATCTTTTATATAAAATAACTTTTTTTAAATACATTTTTTTAAAAAAGTAAATTCTTTTAAAAATATGGTATATGGCAAACCAAAAATTGCCAAAGTTTTTAGAAACTTTTATTTTGAAATATAGCATAATTTTTAGCTCCCAAAACATTGAAAAGTATTATACCCTATTGTGACTTTTGGTATTCTGTTGTAACGCATTGAACAATGAATTGCGACCCCATAAAGTATTTGTATTCTTAATCCCTATAACAACTCGAGTCTATATAATGTCCGTACATGCGTCGGTCTATCTGTCTTTTGAAATTACGGTCATTCAACAAAATAAACCATGTATGTGGGTAAAGTTAAAATAATATTGTTTGTCGTTATTACGAGCAGGTTGGTATTTGAAATGGGTTAAATCGGGCATCACTGTGTCCAGATATGGGCTAAGGTATGGAGTTAACTCCAAAAATGCTAAAAAATCAGTGTATTTGCTGAAATAATTTGGTAGTAAGTTTAACAAATTGTTTACTTTTTCAAATATGTTGTTTATATTTATTATCAATACTCAAACCGAGGTGGAGGTTATCAAAGATTCCGCACAGCCGAATTTAACACTCTTACTTGTTTTTTACTGTTATTTTGCAAGTAAATGTGGACTATTTTTAATTTGTCAAAAACTGCATCTCTTATTACTGCGTTCTTTACTGAATCATCCGTCACCGACATTTGAATTTTTTTTTTCAGCCCTTTTCAATAAAACGGAAATTTGATAATTCCAGTAGAGAAGAGGAAGGCATATACATATTTCTAAAATTCATAACTACACTGTATTTTTAAACAGACCGATTTCTGGCATTTCAGCCTTCGTCAGTGATTTTATTGAACATTCTGATAATTGTTATATTATAATTGAAAAGATTGTTTCTATGAAATTTTTCTACTTGTTTCTATGAAATTTTTCTACTTGAGGTTTGAATCTGCGTCTATCCGACATACATTCGTACTTGCACTTTTTGGTCATGCGCTTTAACACAACAAACCTATAGTAGAATTTATATCATATCTTATCGCTAAAACAGTTAAAATAAATATAGTCGGTCTGGACCGACTATCCGATACCATTTAGAGAAAGTGTCTTGGGTGCAAATAATTGTATATGGAAAATAAGCATAAACAAAATTTGAGTGGCATTGTTATGAATTTGTTGCACGCAGAAATTTCAACGTATGCTATTTTTATATATAGACTAGGTCAAAAAATGGGCCGATAATGACCTTAAATGACACACATAAAGACAGACAGATGGACGGGTGAACAGACGAACGAACATCGCTAATCAACTCTGAAAATGATTCAGAGTCGATCGGTAATTAATGCTCTAAAAATAAACTATGTTCACTTGTATATGTGTGTTATTATATATTTTTTTTATCTTACTGACGAATAGGAACTAATTACGAGTCTCTAGCGTGAAAAGCTCTTAGTTGGTATCGCTGTTATAAGTATCTATCGGTCATAGCATGAACTCATTTTTTAAGTCAATTTAGCGATGTCCGTCCGTCTGTCTGTGTGTCCATGTAAACCTTGTAATCAAACTACATTTCGCAAATATAAATACATTTTGATGAAATTTGGTAATATAAGATTTTGTTGGCCGCTATTAAAATCGCTGAAAATCAGTAAAGGCTCAGTCCTAGCCCCATACAAATGACGAGATAGACATAAGATCCATATTATTGGTGTTTGTATATTTATTACACCCATAAATAAGTACTGCAAAATTAACCCTACAGGACCCTTATTTGATATACGAGGGCGGTCCCAGAACAATTTTCTTTATTTCTCAACATAAACTCCATTTAGCTCGATATATTTTTCCAAGTCATATTCAATAGCTTCGATAACCTGTTTATAGTATGAAATGCCTCGCTCCTTAAAATAGCTTGTCAACCGCGGACTCTAACTCCTCATTGTTGGCAAATATTTTAGCACCATTTTTTCGAGTTTGAAAATAAAAAATAAGGTGCGTGATGAAGCAATTTTAACTTTAATTCTTGGAATTTGGCCATCGCAATAGTGGATGTGTGATATGTTGTCTTAATGAAACAATACTTTCTTTTTCGCCAATTGCGACCTTCACTTAAAAAACGCTGCAATAAGTTAGCATAATACTTGCCGTTGATTGTTCTTCCATTTTGAAGATAATCATTAAAAATTATCCAATTCGCCTTCTTTGGACACGATTTTCCCATTTCCGTCAAATGTTTTGATTGCTTCCTTGGCTTTATTGAGGTGAAACACCGAGAAACCCTTCATTGAAATATCTTAACGACGCTGTTTTTGTGATTCTGAGTCGATCGGTATAATAAAAGATGGGTCTAGGTCAAATATTTTTGGTAGTTACAAACTGCAGCACAAAGTCATTATATCCAAACCACATAGTGGTATAGGGTATAAAAATGCATCATAGTACTGTGTAAATTAAATACGGAACCTGAAGGTGTGGTTAAGTACATCTGGCAAGTAGCTTTCGCGTGACATTTATGGTTATTGTTTAGAAAAGCACCACCATTAGTTACATCAGAACTCGGTCGAATACCTGTAAAAATTATTTATTGTGTTATTGATTCAGCATCTCCTTACTTGGAAATGCAAATTAAAGGCGTTTTATGGCAACGTCGAATACAACAGAGTTCGTTTATACGCATGTGTTGGCGGAAATAATATTTCTGAGAACACACTTATCCTAAAAGCTGGTCATCACGTTGTAGTCATTTTTCCAAGCCTTATTTAGAAATGATTATCCGCAAGGCTCTACGCACAATATGAAATGTTTCGTATTGGATGATTTAATCAAAGACCAAAAATTTCTCGCGATATATTGGAACATAGTCGATGTTTCATGTGTGGAACATATTCAATCACACTATGCAACAAGCAAGAATTCCTTAGATAACTACTATATTTTTTTGATCCGCTATAGTCACCTAATTGCAAAAGTCATCATTATTTCAAATTCTATGGTAAGGTTCTTTTAAAATTTCTAAAATTTTAGATTTTTGCAAAGGCTGCTCCATATGTCTTGTCGTAACATTGGAACGATGTATTCAATTTTGTTATACAAAACTTTAAATTACGCCAGCTTTAAGTTTTCTTAATCTAATTTTTTGATATAGCCATTAGTTTTGGAATATTTTTGAATCAAAAATTCAAAAAAGTAGAAAGCAATAAATAAATACTAGTTTTAGCTGCATGTAATAGAAATAAAATAAATTATGTTTCATGAAAATCCATGGATAAATTCGTTTTTTATTCCCTATAAAGTGCAAGTATCTAGTTTTGACTGAAAAAAGTTTTTTTTTACTACCATTACCGAAAATACAAACAACAGTTCATTTGAGTGGCATTTAATAGATATTTTTATAACATACAAAGTTAACAAGTAGGATTTTTAAACAACAAGATTAACAAAGCATAATCTAAAAATAATTTCAACTTTAGTTTTGCCTCTTATGATTTCCTGAGTTTGATTGTCTTATAAAGAGCCAAATCATATTTTCATTCCATAGTCCCTGGTAAGGTTGCTCCATGGTCTTAAGTTGTTGATGAAATCGTTCACCATGCTCGTCGCTTAGGACATCAAGGTTCTCCTGAAAAAAATGTATTTTTAGTCACATTTTTACACCTAAAATTAGAAATTTTGACGAATATATATATATTCATATGAATAAAAAATTCATTTAATTACTATTTACCAATTTTTTCATGCAAATCACGGACTATTTCTTTCTAATTTGGACTCCTGATATTTCCTAGAAACTTAGAAACTATTTGTCGAAATGAATTCCACGCAGCTTTTTCATCTGGTGATAATAACTATTGTCAAATATTGTTATGTGTATTTTCAAAAAATTAAATTACCCTTATTGCTCAGTAAAATGTTCCACACATAACATTGCACAAATTTTTCATTAAATCGGTTATCCGGGATGGGCGGGAGCGGGGAGGTTCGACTGTAATATATTTTTTAAACTTATTTAGAGTAAAAGTAAGTAAGAAAGTTAAGGCCTCGACCCACTATTCGATAACCTCTATCAGGTCTAACTTTACTTAGGTTATAATTGCAATTTTTTTTGAATTTAATGGCCTGCAGATATGAAAAAGTTCAGTTTGTCTAAGTCTAAATCAAATTGTCTTGGATTCTTATGAGGTACCAACAGTACATAGCAAGCATACACAGTTTAAGAACAAGTGGTTTGATACACAGTGTAAGATTGCTAGAGAAAAGCACTTAGCGCGTTACAATTGTTTAGAAAATCGCAAAGCTTAGCAGATAAACAAAACATGTATCAAACAATCTTCAAAGGGTTGAATTTTACAAAGATATAGAGCGCATTTTGAACTCGATTAAAGACAGTAAGCATTGGTGTCAATTACCCAAAGAGATAAGGCATCAGGAACATTATATTGGGAGCCAAAGAATTGCCCACACTTTTGAGAATATTCAAAAACACTTTTAAGTCCAGCTGTATGTTCACCTGATATCAATTATACGGCAAATCTTGTCTTTGATTCTGAACTAGATAGACCCTTTACATAACAGGAATTATAATTTGTACTATCCAAAGTCAAACGAAATAAATCTGCAGGAGAGGATAGAATTCCTTACGAGTTTGTTGTCAATGCAAGCAATGATTATCTCGCTGATACTTACACGGAAATATTAAATGGAAAAAGTTCAGTTGAAATATGTGAGCAAAGCATAGTGTTACCTATCCGAAAAAAAGGAGCTGTCAACCAACCAAATAATTATAGAGGAATATCATTGATGAATTTTGCAGGAAGAATCATATTGGGATTAATTCATAACCGTTTAACCCAATGGGCACACAAACACCATATAATCAATAAATTCCATTGTCAATATTTATAGCATGACAACAATTGTTAACATCAAATTCTGCGGAAAGAAAAAGGTATATGCATTTTTTGTGGATTTTAGAGCCACGTTTGATTGCGTCCCAAGAAAGTTGTTAATATTTGAATTACATCAGATGAGAATATCTACAAAAGTTGTAAATTTGATAGAAAACGTATATCAGAATACTAAATCTGCTGTATGGACAGGTGCTGAGTTGTCTGATTATTTCGACACAAATTCTGGTGTCAAGCAAGGATGCTTACTATCGCCATTGTTATACGCCCTTTACCTAAATGATCTTCATGATCATTTGAAAGTTGGTTTGCTAATAGAAGACATTAATTTAAGGCTACAGATGTATGTATGCGGATGATATCGTGCTGTTAGCCGATGGTGTGGTCGTATTGCAGCACATGATCAATAAACCACAAATTTACTGTGACACATGGGGCATGGAAGTTAATTTAGTAAAATCTGCAATAATGATATTCAGAAAAGGTGGTCGTGTCGGTAAAAATGAAAAATGGAGACTTAATGGGGAAACCGTAAAGATTGTGTTAGAATATAAGTATTTAGGTATTTTATCAACTCCTACCCAGCTAGCATTTGGAAGATCGTTTTTACAAAAATCACCATACTGAGTCTTCTTCGAGTAATTTTGGCGATGAAAAACTTATTAATCACTTACACGGTTAAAATAGGACTCGAAAATGATTCGCGGTTATGACTAAAAGATGTTTGATTTAAAATACAATAACAAATTGTATAGCAAACGCAAATTGATCATCCAGGCGTTTAAAATGTGAGTATTTTAACCGTTACTTAAGAAGATTGAAAACTGCTTAATCGCAAACAGATAATGCAGGTGTTTGAAATGTGATTATTTTTAGTTTATTAATAAAAGTAACATCGAGGTGTTAACATCGTTTAACTAAATTAAATAATTAAAAAGTGTGATTAAATATAATAATTAAAAAGTGAAATTAAATTCATAATAGATACATATTATAAAAAATAAAGTAAGTTATTGTTATTGAAACTTCAAACGAAGAAGACGCGTTTGGCAATTAAGAAAAATTAAATAATTTAAATAAAACAATAATTGGTTTCAAAAATAGATAGGACTATTAAAAAAACCATAAAATATAAAAAAACCTTTCGTGGATGATAAAGTTATTATACAAAAATAGTGTTTTTTAAGGCAAATTTCGTTTTTAATGAAATACCTCAATGGCTGAATGCAATAAGTGCAGAACAGCAATAAGAGGGGAAACGGGAATACGATGTATGGGTGTATGTAACAAAGTGTATCATTGTACAACAAAATGTGCCGGTATTGATCAATACTCTGCAAAGATTGTGGAATCAAACAATTTTGTACGTTTTATATGCGATGACTGCCTGCAGTATATACAAAATGTGAATCTAGTACTTAAAGATATACAAGACGATGTAAACAAAAACAAACAAAGCTTAACAGATTATAAACATGAGTTCAAGATGTCTCTGAAAGAAAATGAAAGTGAAATTAAACAACTATTAGAAGCAATAGAAAAACGATATGAGGACAGGTTAAAAAAAATTGATAATGCTCACAAATCTTTTGAGAAAAATGCTAAGGAAATAAAAAAAATTATGCGAACATGTAAATGAATTTGAAAATAAAAATAAAGAAATATGTAACAAGATCGAAGAAAATAACGAGAGAATGTGTAAAGATATAAAAAAAGTAATAACAGAAGCAAACGGTAAACAGAATAGAACGTCTTATGCAGAAGCTATTAAAAAGAAAACAGTGTTGCCAGATGTTAACAAACAGATGTCATTGGTATTAAAACCAAAAGAAAAACAAAATATTGAAAAGACAAAAGAAGAATTAAACAAAAAAGTTAATCCAGTTAATTTAAAGATAACTAATGTGGAAAATAGAAAAAACGGAACAATAATAATACAGAGTGAGAATAATGAAGAAAGAGAAAAAATAAAAGCGGCTATACAAAATGAAATGAGTGATGAGTATGAAATTAAGGTGCCCAAGCCAACGGAATTTTATATAGATATAACTGATATGTCATTTAAATACTCTGAAAAAGAATTTATTGAGAAAATAAAGAAACAAAATCCATTTATAGCAACAGTGAAATAAAAATAGTAAAAACATATGAATTTGAAAGAAAAAATAGAACAATTTATAATATAAAAATTAAAACGGACAATGAAACATATGGAAAACTAATTGGTGCTCAAAGAATAAATCTAGGCTGGGAGAGATGCCGAGTTTTTGATGGAACTGAAGTAAGAAGATGCTTTAAATGCAAAGGATATAATCATTTATCAAGTGAATGTAAAAATCAAGAAGTGTGCATTAAATGTCATGAAAATCATAAATCTCAGGAATGTAACAAAGTTCCAATAATAAAATGCATTAATTGTGTAAAGGTAAATCAGAAATTAAATATGGGTTTTGATGAAAACCATGGAACGTATAGTAAGGAATGTCCAGTATATAAAAATAAAATCAATATGAAAAAAAGAAGAATGGGTATATCTTTCTAACAATTAAAGAACATTTATATATTAACCACAAATGTTCAAGGGCTGACGAATAATTTTAACCAAGTCGAAATAATAGCTGCAACAGAAAAACCAGGTTTTTTCATATTGTCGGAAACTCATATGACAGATCATATAAACGAAGATGAAATTAGTTTACATGACTATAGCCAATTAATATCTTTCTCAAATTCCACAAGAACTGGCGGTGTTATTATATATTATAGAAAAGTATGGAAAGTAACAAAGATAGTTGAAAAGGTGGCATTATCAAAATACTGGATTATAGCCTGTAAAGCCAAACATGAAAACACACAAATGATAATTGTTGCAGTATATAGATCAACAAGTGGCTACGAATCTGAATTCTGTGAAATTCTCCAGGAAAGTCTAGAAGAACTGAATGAGGAAACTTATAATATAATAATAACCGGTGACTTCAATATAGATTGGTCGACAAATAATTTCTATAAAAACAGAATCGAAAGTGTGTTAAATGACAATGGTCTCAATCAAATAGTAACGGAATATACACGGGTAACAAATACAACTAGAACTATAATTGACTATGTGATAACAAACAACAGATACAAAATATCGGCACAAAACTGTGTTAAAAATAAAATATCTGATCATGAAATGATACAAATATTAATCAAAGATGAAAAAAGTAACAATGAAAACGAATACAAAAACAAAACGGAAACTTTTATATATAAAAAAGAACTTTTTAAAAGAGAAATAAGTGCAATAATTAGATATGAAGAAAATGTCGATGTTAGTCAAAATGTATTAATTTTTGATAAAGTACTACAGGAAACAATACAAAAATTTACTAAAAAGAACACGATAAAAAAACTAAATAATGTAAATAAGTGGTTTAATAATGAATTACGTTTATTAAAAAGAGAGAAGTCATTAAAATATCAAACTGCAAAGTTTGAAAACACAAACGAAGCATGGAAAAATTATAAAACAATTAGAAATATATATAAGGTGAAAATAGAAAACGAAAAATACAAATACTTAAACAACAGAATAAACAATGCAAAAGACCAAAGACAAATGTGGAGAGAAATCAAAGACTTGGTGATAAAGAAAAATCAATCTGTGATAACATCTGTGATATTTAATAACGTAGAATATAAGGAAAATAGTCAAATAGCTAGTCAATTTAATAAATATTTAGTAGATAGTATTAAAATAATACAAGAATCAATAGAAGATGTGCAATATATAAATCAAATAAATGTGGTAAACCCAAAGTTCAAATTCAGTGCAATAACATTTTTTTAGTAACATTTTTATAGTAAGAGAATTAAAAAACAAACCAGACTATTGTAAAATATCAACAAAAATTATACTTGATAACTGGCATTTAATCGGCAAAGTTCTGCTAAAAATTATAAATAGATCATTACAATCCGGTGAGTTCCCTGAAAATTGGAAAGAGACAATGGTTCTACCGATTGAAAAAGTGGCCAAAACAAAAAAATGTGAAGAATATCGTCCGATAAATACACTGAAAACATGTGAAAAAATATTGGAAAAAGTCGTGAAAAACCAACTGGAAAATTATATGGAAAAAAATAATTTAATATCAAAATACCAATCAGGTTTCAGAAAAAACTTTTCATGTGAAACTGCAGTGAATTATATAATAAATCGATGGAAAAATATAGATAAGAGGAGAAAAATTATGGCAATTTTCTTAGATTTTAAACGGGCATTTGAGACTATTGATAGACGAATATTGATTCAGAAGCTGTTTATGTATGGCATCCAGGAAAAAGAACTAGACTGGTTTAAATCATATTTGACAAAAAGAAGACAAGTGACAAAAGTAAACGGTATAACATCAGAGTTTATAGATAATGGTTTCGGTGTTCCCCAGGGGTCAATTTTGGGCGCTTTACTATTTATTATATATATAAATGACATGCCAAACGTAATTAACAAATGTGAAATAGTATTATATGCTGATGATACACTTATATACACAGAAGGAGATACATGCGAAGAATGCCGCGACAATATGATGCATGATATTAATAATGTTAACATATGGCTAAAAATGAATAAGCTTAAACTTAATGAAAATAAAACAAAACTTATGGAAATAAATATGACTAGTGAAATAATAATAAAAATAAATAACAGGACTATAGAAAAAGTAAAAAAAATTAAATACCTCGGTTTAGTAATAGACAAAGAGATTAAACTTAAAGATCATATAGAGTACATATGTAAAAAAATTAGTAAGAAAATTGGCTTCTTTAAAAGAATACGAAACAAAATATCTGTTATAACGGCAATTAATATATATAATACAATAATAAAACCTCATTTCGAATTCGGATCTACAATAATATACACATGCTGCAATGAATCTCAATTAGAAAGACTGCAAAAGTTACAAAACAAGGCGATGAGGACTATTTTAAAATGTAATAGATATACAAATATACGTGCAATGCTTGACACACTAAAATGGCTAAATATAAAACAAAGACTAGCATTAAATACCTTAACTTTTATACATAAAATAAAATACGGCAACGCTCCTGAATACCTATGTGACCAACTCAAATATGTCAGAGATGTACAACCTTATGGACTGAGAAATGCAGAAAACTTCAGGCTAAAGAAGACGACCACATCTACAATGCAAAGATCTCTTTTTTATAAGGGACTGAAATTGTTTAATGATCTAGAAGATGATACAAAGATAGAAAGAAATAAAAATGTATTTAAAAGAAAATGTGTAATTTTTGTTAGAAACAATGAAATTATTTAAATATCTATGTATTTTAATTATTAATTTTTAATGAGAAATTTTAAAGTATTATGAATACTAATAAAGAAAGAATAATAATAATAATAATAATAATAATAATAATAATAATAATAATAATAATAATAATAATTTAAATAAAAAAAGGCAATGTCAGCCAGACAAATAAAGAGATTGGCCAAAAAAGAAGCCGAAAATTTAATTTCGCCAAAAAATAAAAAATATAAATCTGAAAAAATCATCCAGAGTCAAATAGATGAAACTATTCTCGAATATGAAGAATTAAGCCAAAATACGAATGAAAACAGTTTTGATAGTGACAATTTTAACCATTCAAGTGATAAAAGTGAAAGTGAAGAAAATGAGTTTAATTTGTATGAAGAACTGGCTAAATGGTGTATTCAATTTCAAGTAAGCTTTGTTGCAATTAATGCGCTTTTATTATTATTACTTAAATGCAATACTAAAGTTCCAAAAGATACGAGAACTCTTTTAAAAACGCCTAGTTCTATTGTTGAGAGAAAGGTTGGCGACGGAAAATATATTTACTATGGATTAAAAACGATTAACCGACTTCTTGGTAAGAAATGCTTGGAAATTATTTGATATAACTTTAGATTTTGGCATTGATGGCCTGCCGCTATTCAAAAGCAGTTCAAAACAAGTTTGGCCGATTTTAGCAAGTGTTGTGGAATCAAACGATGTTTTCCTTATTGGTGTATATGAGGGAATTTCAAAACCCAATTGCGCAAATGATTTCTTACAAGAATTTATAGCAGAACTTAATGTTCTGATGCAAGAAGGGCTGATTTTTGCTGATAAGTTTTTTAATATTAAAGTACGATGTTTTGTTATGGATGCTCCAGCAAAGTCCTATGCCTTAGGAACTAAGGGGCATAGTGGCTACTTTTCTTGTTGTCGTTGTACACAAAAAGGAAAAATGGTTAAGCATCGTCTTATTTTCCCGACCGAAAGCGAGTGTACTATAAGAACCAACGACACCTTCAGAAATCGTTTTCAACCCGAACATCATTTGAAGCAGTCTATTTCACCATTAGAAAAGCTAAACATAGACATTATTTCACAGTGCTCTCTATGTGCACGTTGTATGTTTAGGCGTAATGCGAAAATTATTAAATGCTTGGGTAAAGAAAAAAGGTGAACATTATTCTTTAGTTTCCTGGAAATGTGAATCAATTTCAAATGAGCTGAGTTTTAACACAAATAATATAACAAAGGAGTTTCAGAGAAAGCCCCGAAGCTTAAAAGATCTTGAAAGATGGAAGGCAACAGAGCTAAGACAATTCCTGCTTTACACCGGTCCTTTTATATTAAAAAAACGTTTTAAGCTCAGAAAGATATAACCACTTTTTAAAATTATCCTTGGCTCTAAGAATTCTTTTAGATTACAATGATTGCAGAAAAAACAATAATTGTGCTGAAAAACTATTAAAATTAAAAATGGCAAAATTTTAAACGTAAATGTTAATGGCATCTTTTTTTCTTTGCGAGAACCTGACAACTTTTGCCTAATTCAGGATAAAATTGTTAAAATTACAGAAATAAATAAAAACGAAAATGTTTTCGTTTTTGTTGGCAAAGAAATAACAAACCTGACGGCTCTTTTTTTGAATCCAATCGACTCAAAAATTTTTAAAATATATTGGTCGGCTGACATCGCCTTAGTTAAAACAATTAAATTCTCCATTAAAGACATTAATAAAAAAGTTATATGTTTGCGTAATTCTGTAGACAACAGCTACTCTTTTATACCACTCATCAGCAATGTCGCAAAATAATGTTTTTGTCCCCGAAGATTTCCAATATATACCACCAAATAATGTTACAACATGTAAGTAAAACATTTATTCATTATATTTTTCATCTTTAAGCAGAAAATCTTATTTTCAGTGCAAAATGTCTACGTCCCACAATCCGATAACATTCTAAGCTTAATAATTGAATTGCGCAATGAAATAGCATCATTAAAAACTGAAGTTGTAGACTTAAAAAAAGAAGTAAAAGAGCTTAAAGAAGAAAATAAGCGATCTTTAATAAAATTAACAGAAGAAGTTATTGCCGTTAAACTTGAAGCTAGAAAACACCACGGCGACATCATATTGGTTGATGAAATTAATGATGCCCAAGAACTTCCCTTTAATGTTATATGTATATGATTTAAATACCTTTAATATTTTAGTACAGGAAAATGAGGAAAAACTTAAACAATTTGTAAGTATAGTAAATATTATAACAAACAACTAACTACACTCAAAAAAAAGTTTTTAAAACTACACCATTTCCAATTGAAATTGAGAAAATTCCAAATGAAATTGAGAATTTACATTTGAAATTCCAATTTCAAATGGAAATTCTCAATTTTATTTGGAATTTTCAATTTCAAATGGAAATTCTCAATTTCATTTGGAATTTTCTCAATTTCATATAGAAAGCTCTCAATTTCAATTGGAAATGGTGTTGTAGTCAAACAAATTTACTTATAAACTATTACATTTTTCAGAAAGAATATATTGCAAAAACCGGCGGTGATGGGCCCGCACAATTTCTAAGAGCTGCAGTTCCAAAAATATTTTCGGATGACTTAGCCTCCCTGTATAGCTGGAAGGGTACCCTCACTAAGCCCTGCGCTGAAAAGTGCATTCTTATAACAACAATTAAAAGTAGGTTCATTATTCTGTTATTAATAAGGAAAAAACTAATATTTTTTTTCAGATATTTGTCATCTTAAATACAAAACCACCGACAAAGAGATGAATGTTGTTCTACAACAGCATTTTGTGCATGCTAAAGATAGAGTCACCAAAAGAAAACCTAAAAATTAGATTTTCTTATTTTTTTAAATTTAATTTTATGTTTTAAATGAAAAAGTTTTTTTTTTAAGCCTTTAGTACACA
Source organism: Cordilura impudica (assembly GCA_963682025.1). Taxonomy (NCBI): domain Eukaryota; kingdom Metazoa; phylum Arthropoda; class Insecta; order Diptera; family Scathophagidae; genus Cordilura; species Cordilura impudica. Next base: position 98,418,377 of record OY821521.1, read on the forward strand.
TAAAAAAATTTAATGTAAAAATAATTTACTTTATTTAAATAAATAGATAAATTATATTTTTAACGTAAATATATATTATATTTTTTGTTAGTATTAAAAACGTGTAAGTCCATTAAATGTACAAATGAAAAATGTACAAAATTATTTTTTAGTTATTTGTTATATGTTAAAAAAAAACCAAGTAATTTTTATGTTATGTAAAATTTTAAAGCTAGACTTTAAATGCACATATAAGTAAACTGTTTATTGTAATAATTTTTTTATGTTCTTTTATAATAAATATAAAACTGGATCTCTTAATGTGAAAATAATTTATTTTTTTGTGTAAATTTGTGTTATATATATTAATTTTTTATTTTAAATAAATTTTTATAAACATATATAAATTTAATATTTTATTTTTGTTAAGAAAACTCTTAGAAAACCGACTGAAAAGCACTCGAAAAATAGAGTCAAATACGATTAGTAATACGACTGATAAATGACTCGAAAAACAATCAGTAACATGTAAAAAGTCATGTAAAAAAGACTCTCAAATGAATAGAAAAACGACTTATAAATAACTTTAAAAAGACTCCCAACCAGACTGATAAATGACTCAAAACAGACTCGTAAGCGATTTGAAATATAACAGGTAAATGACTCGAAAAAGCCTCAAAAATGAAGTGAAATAAGACTGATAAATGATTCGAAAAAGACTATAAATATCATTAAAAAAAAGGGTCGAAAATTACTCTAAACTAACAAATAAAAGGGGTCATAAATGACTCACCAAGAAGAGTCGCGGGTAGGTACCATTTTCTCCCGACAATAGTATCTTTTCTGATCAGAAAATGAGCGCATATTCCGGCTTTTTAATCGCGCGGAAGTGTCGAAAAAGGTTCGAATTTGATTAAAATTTTCAAAAAATGCTAGCTGGGTACAATGCCTTACACTAAACCAAAGAACGAAAACAAACAAAAACTAACGGTTCGGTTTAGTTTCGTTGCGCTCATTCAAAGGAACGAAACGAAACCCTTTGAAACACTCAGAAACTTTTTGATAACGCTTCTTGCGCTAATGTTAATATTCGGTAGCACTATAAGAGCGAAACAAGAATATAGACAAAGCAAAGGAAATAAACCGAACATAAAGTTTATACTCACAAAACAATACACGAAACGATACACGAAACGATATACAAAACAATAAAGAAATCCTTCACTTATTTGCAGTATTTCTTTCAAATATTTATTTTATTTTCATTCGTCGTATTCAAAAACTCCATTAGCTCTAACAAGTAAAATGTGTTCTAATTTTAGTGGTGCATCTGTTAAATTATTACGTTGGTCTGATAAAATATATTTCAACGCTGAAAATAGTCGCTCTACACTAACTTGCGTGCACGGAATGTCAAAAATAATATCAGCTATTCAAGCTATTGGTTTGGCCACTCCAAAACTCCATAAGATTGCTATCGAGCGGCATTCTTGGTTGTCTTTCATACGTTATTAGGTCAGTTTCCAAACGCAAATTTGATGACGATATTGGATCTCCACTAGTAGGATCAGGATCTAGGCTGCAAAGAAGGTCTTTGAGTGTTTCTGGCGCATGAGATACTTGACTGCTTGTTGTGGGCTCATCAACGTTTGAATTATTTCCTGTTAGAGTATAAAAATGTTAGGACACAATTAAAATACATATATATTTCTCTTTTAAGTAATAAGGTAAAGTATGGCTTTTTATGTAATTTGGAATGCAGTTGCTTACCTTGCAGTGAAGCGATTCGAGAATGCATATGACTAATGAATCTTTTAGCCTTCTCAATCTGGTTCGGTTTCAATATAACTTTCACTCTACGATCCCAAAAAAAAAACAGCTGATATATTTATTTTGATATTTATACCCTATACCACCATGTGGTTTGGGTATAATGACTTTGTGCTGCTGTTTGTAACTACCAAAAATATTTGACCTAGACCCATCTTTTATTATACAGATCAAATCAGAATCACTATCTGATTCGATTTAACGATGTCCGTCCGTTCGTCTGTGTGTCCATGTAAACCTTGTAATCAAACTGCAGGTCGTAAATATGAATATATTTTGACGAAATTGGGTATATATGCTATTGGCCATAGGATGAACGCTATTGAAATTGGTGAGAATCGGTCCATGTTCAGACCTAGCCCCCATACAAATGACCCCTATGAAATCGACATAAATTGCCATAAGATCCAAATTGTCATATAGATCTTACTCAAATTGGGTTTGTATGCGTTTATTACATCCATTAATGAGTAGTCCAAAAATGATCCCTATAGGACAACTCTTAGTCATAGGCCCCATACAGAGCTGCTTCCCGATCTTCACTTAAATCTATCAAAACACAAAAATATTGCACTGATTCTTCTCAAATTTTGTTTGTATATATTTTTGCAAAATACAAGAGACTTTACCAAACATGGTCAGGATCGGTCCATTTTTGGGCCTAGTACCCATATAGATATAGCATCCGATATGGACTTTTTCATATCTGCAGCCAAAAAAATTAATAAAAATCCCACTCAAATTTGGTTTATCTTATTTTCTATGACCAGTTAGTTGGGCCTAAGAGATAGGGTCTCTAAACGCATGATATAGGGTATCGTATAATCGGTATAGACCGCTATAATTTTCTTACTTGTTTTATTTTGTCTTGTTTTACAATAATATTTACACAAACTTTTTTTTAGTGCAACTTTCATATAGTTCGGTATGGAGGTTTTTTAAATGTCTTTCTAAATTTCCTGCATGCTTACTTAAAATTTTACCATTGCAATTTTCATTTCTACACACTATGTTATTTGCGGAATTAATTTCAAAAAGTCCACGTAAAACGTTGTTTTGTGGTCGCGGCATACTTATTGTTATTTTTATTTTTAGAGTTCGATTTAAATTAAAACAGAAAACCACACAATTAACAAAACTAAAAATTATATGTTTATAGTTGCAATAATTTTCTTCGAGTGAAAAAAATAATTTTCTTTTTGAAAACTTAAAAACAATGTTCACAAACGCAGCACATAATATAAATTTCAACAAAGTACATGAAACAAACAAGTAATCCAGCAATAAAGAACGCTAAAAGAATTCTTCGTTGTTCTGCTCTTTTGTTTGTTTTGTTTTGTACCGTTATTTCTAATGAACACAAACTTAACAACAAACTTTACAATACAACTGTTAGAGCTATTACACAATACATAATGTTTGTTACATATGGAACTTAAACGTTTCGTGTAAAGTTCCATTTCACGAATAGTACCATGAAAGAAACACTAAGTATATTTGTAACATGTGGGATTGGTACGTTTACCGTTCAGTTTATTTTGGTTCTCTGCATTAAACACATATATTCGAAAAATTACTCGGCAAAAATTTTTATAAATATCACGTGGAAAAAGGAAAAAGGGATGTGTTATTTAAAGCAAAGTGGATATTGTTTCAATCTATTTGCAGGTCAATACAATCTTATGGAACGAAGATATGGGGGTTTTTGGGGTTTGAGCATGTAGACAAATTACAAAGGTTATTTACGAAAAGAATGCTAAAACTACCGATCAATACCCCGAACTATGTTATTGCCTTAGAAACAGGACAGGCAGAGTCTCATTTATATACATACCTATAGCCTCCATCTCAACTTGATAAATAAAACTCTTTTCAAAGATTACCCCAGAAACTCACAAAATCAATAATAGCAAAAAATATATACTGCTACAAAAATCTGTCTGAACACTTCTGTCAACACAGCTTAAGATTCAACAATATGAATCAGAACCAAGTTATATGGAATGACTCAAGGTTAACGGACGATGAAATGTTCGATGAAATTTGGTTCCCGTTATATAATTACATAAAGAACGCCATGAAATATAGAAAATTTTTGGTTCATGCATACAATTTTTAAAGAATATTGTGTTAGCTTATTTTCGTACCACTATGTGGCTTGGGTATAATGACTTTGTGCTGCTGTTTGTAACTACCAAAAATATTTGACCTAGACCCATCTTTTATTATACCGATCGAATCAGAATCACTAACCGTCCGTCCGTCTGTGTGTCCATGTAAACCTTGTAATCAAACTGCAGGTCGTAAATATGAATATATTTTGATCAAATTTGGCATATGAGCTTTTATCAGCCATAGGATAAACGGTATTGAAATTGGTGAGAATCGGTCCATGTTCAGACCAAGCCCCCATACAAATGACCCCCATGAAATCGACATAAATATCCATAAGATCCAAATTGTCATATAGATCTTACTCAATTTGGGTTTGTATGCTTTTATTACATCCATTAACGAGTAGTCCAAAAATGATCCCTATGGGACAACTCTTAGTCATAGGCCCCATATAGAGCTGCTTCCCCATCTTCACTTAAATCTATCAAAAAACAAAAATATTCCAGTGATTCTTCTCAAATTTTGTTTGTATATATTTTTCCAAAACACAAGAGACTTTACCAAACGAAGTCAGGATAGGTCTATTTTTGAGCCTAGTCCCCATATAGATATAGCATCCGATATGAACTTTTTCATATCTGCAGCCAAAAAAATTAATAAACATTCCACTCAAATTTGGTTTATGCTTATTTTCTATATCCACTTAGTGGGACCGAAGAGATAGGGTCTCTAAACGCATGGTATAGGGTATCATATAGTCGATCTCGACCGACTATAATTTTCTTACTTGTTCTTCCTTGTTTTTATTGAATGTTCTATATATGCTATTAATCATCCTCACATCCGGCAGACAGTTTTTATTCTTAAGAATAATATTGTATAATTTAAAACGAAAATATTAAAATACATAAAGAATCTAATCTAAAATAATATGTATCAGTTTGTCATTCCGTTTGTAACGCATCGATAAATGAATTTGCGACCCCATAAAGTGTATATGTTATTGATCCGCCTGTCCGTCCGTCCGTATGGCTGTCTGTCTGTTGAAATCGCGCTCATTCACAAAATAAACCATTCTCTTGGGAAAAGTTATGATAATATTGCTTGCCATTATTCTGAGCAGGTTGATATTGAAAATAGGGTAAATCGGGCATCATTGTGCCAAGATATGTATAAAAGTATGAAGACATCTAAAAAAAATTTTAAAAATTCAGTGCGTAGAATTTTAGTAATAAGTTTATTAAGTTTGCTTATTAAAATATTTTCTTTACATTTGTTATAAATAGTGCAATGAGTCCATATATTAATGTAAACGTAAAAACCATCAAAGATTCAGCATTTGTTTTATATGGGGACTAATAATTGGGTCGGGGTGGTATATCATGACCATATTTAGTAAAGTCACTTATGTGACTAAAAATTAGAAATAAACCAAATTTCAGAAAAAAATCTGTGCAATATTTTTGTTTTTTTTTTGATAGATTTAAGTGAAGATCGGGAATCAGCTTTATATGGGGGCTATGACTAAGAATTGTTGTACAGGGTTCATTTTTGGACCACGGCTTGTAAAACTTCTTCTTTACCACGCACCATTGAAACAAAATTAAAATTTGCATATTAATTACAGTATTAATTGCAATATGTCTGAAAAAAAATCTAACAAACAAAAATTTTCGCTTCAAAGCATCATCACAAATATATGTAAAAAGTGCAATATGTGTGTAGTATGTACAAACCGTACATCACATATGGCAACTCTTACGAAACTGAGAATAGTGGAAATTAGAAGTATAAATGCAAAAATTTAAAAAAAATTCAAAAATAACGATTGTTTGTTTGGACAGAGTTGTATCTTCTGAAATGAATGCGAAGTAAAAGTTGTATGGTACGAAAACTGATTCGAACCACACTGCTTGTAGGCCTGACTTAAGTGAGTGTGTTAAAGCGCTGACCAAAAAGTGCAAGTACGAGTGTATGTGAAGGTTCACGGTTCAAACCTCAAGGCCGCCCTAAGTAGAAAAAATTTCATATAGAAACAATCTATTCAATTATAACATAACAATTATCACAATGTTTAATAAATCGCTCATGAAGGCTGAAATGCCAGAAACCGGCCCGATTATGAATACAGTGTAGTTATGAATTTTTTAAATATATCCTTTCTTCTTTTTCTTTACCACGCACCATTGAAACTTCTTTTATATTTTGATCCGTATATTTCAGCTAATGAAAACCTGTTTCATATTTACAAATAGTGATAAGTGATGAAAAAATCGATCTTCAAATTCTGTCAGAATCTGATGATTACTAGTTAGTTTCTTAAATTAACTAATATTACACTGTAAATAATTACTCTTTAACTTTTGCAACTAATAAAAATATCGAATTTAAAAATAGATTTTTAGTTTTATTTCCCCAGTGCATATGACAATCCTATTATTTATGACATACATAATTTTGCGAAACAACCTTTTGTTGTACACTAATTGCTAGTATTAAAAAAATGCATATAAGTGTCAATTCAATGGAAACTTTTAACAAAATATTCCAAAAAATTGCGTCATAAAATTAAAAACTCTTTCATTAATTTAAAAATTTTATTTATTTATAAAAGAAAAAATATTAACATAAAAAAAAAAATAACAACACATTGGAAACCTTTACTATACAGTAATTGAAAACTTTCATTATTTTATAGTATTGCTTCACAACGCCGAGGCATGGAGTCAATTAAATTGTTGATGGTATCCATTGAAATTTTTTGCCACTCTAAATTAACTGTATCTGCGAGATCTGTCTTTTTTGTGTAATTTTGTGTCCGTATTTTTCGATGTATAATTTCCCATAGATTTCCTATGGGATTGAGATCTGGTGATTGGGCTGGCCACTTGAAAACTTTAACAACATTAAATTGTATCCTATTGGTTAAAACTTTGGAGGTGTGTTTTGGATCATTGTCATGTAGAAGCTTCCAGCTCAGGGTCGTATTTTGCTCCGCGTATAGATACATTATGTCATTTAGAACTTGCCTGTATCCAAATCCATTCAGAGTATATTTTCCCACATAAATTTGACCCATTCCTTGGCCCGAAGAGAAACCACATATCATAATATTGCCACCGTCAAACTTAAAAGTTTTATTTGTATATTTTGTGTCTAGTCTTTTTCTCTTTGGTCATCGTACAAAAGTTCTACCATCATGGCATCTTAAATTAAACTTGGAGTCATCTGAAAAGAAAACAGTATTCCAATTCCGTGTTGATAAGTTCATGTGTTATTTAGCAAAATTTATGCGAGGCACACAATTTTTCTTTGATATCAGTGGTTTCTTCACAGCACGATAACAACCAAGATCAGTCTCAATTTTTCGCCGGGAAACAGTTCGAGCATATATTTTTAGTTTCAGATTGTTAATGACCTATTTCCATAGCATTTTTTTAAAATTTTTTAAACTCTCTTGATATTAAATTATCCTGCCGCCAAAATGTTGAGCCGTCACCGTAACTGTTTCCCGATATTTCTTGACAATTTTTTAAATTATGGATTTAGTCATAGAATATTTCTCACTCACAAATATTGTTTTGATTAAGACCAGCAATAAAATCATATATTTTTCCGATTTTCTTCACAAATCTTTTCTTGACACAATGTTATAGTAAATAATTATGAGATTAAGACGTTGTATTGTATTTAAAAAAAGTTGAATGAAAACGTCAGAAACTGTAACTATTTACATAACGGTTACGATTTCATACATTTTCTTTCATACCATCTTCTTATTTAATTGCTTTAATCAATTCTGGTACTGAAGTTTAAAAGTTTCCATTGTTTTGGCATACAAAAAAATTTTTTTTCGTTTATCTATTGAAAAATTGTATTTTTCGTAAAAGAGAGAGAACATATAAAATAAAATAAATTTTTCTATAAATGCGTTTAGAGATCCTATCTCATAGGCCCAACTAACTGGACATAGAAAATAAGCATAAGCCAAATTTGAGTGGGATTTTTTTAATTTTTTTGGCTGCAGATATGAAAAAGATCATTACGGATGCTATAACTATAAGGGGGCTAGGCCCAAAAATGGACCGATCCTGACTATGTTTGGTTAAGTCTCTTGTATTTTCCAAAAATGTTAACAAACAAAATTTGAGAAAAATCAGTGCAATATTTTTGTTTTTTGATAGATTTAAGTGAAGATCGGGAAGCAGCTCTATATGGAGCCTATGACTAAAAGTTGTCCCATAGGGATCATTTTTGGACTACTCATTAATGGATATAATAAACGCATACAAACCCAATTTGAGTAAGATCTATATGACAATTTGGATCTTATGGCAATTTATGTCGATTTCATAGGGGTCATTTGTATGGGGGCTAGGTCTGAACGTGGACCGATTTTCACCAATAGCTTTCATCCTATGGCCGATAAAAGCTTACTTACCAAATTTCATCAAAATATATTCATATTTGCGACCTGCAGTTTGATTACAAGGTTTTCATGGACACACAGACGGACGGACGGACGGACATCGTTAAATCGAATCAGTTAGTGATTCTGATTCGATCGGTATAATAAAAGATGGTTCTAGGTCAAATAATTAGTAGTTACAAACAGCAGCACAAAGTCATTATAGCCAAACCACATAGTGGTATAGGGTATAAATAGTAGATGCACCTTTTTTGAGATATACTTAATTAAAAAAGTTCTGTGATTTTTATCCCCTTTTCAGCCAAACTATAAATTCCTAATTGAGTGATGGCTCCTTCTATTTTGTATGGGCTCGATTCACTGTGCGTCATGTTTATCATGTTTTTCGATTGTTTTTGTAATCTTTTGTTAATTGATAAACAATTCTCATTTACCAACGAATATAAATTTTAAAGAAAAAAAAAAACTAATAAGTGGTTAAATACAACATACTCGTATTAACTATAACAATCAAACTCGACAGCCCAGATGGCTGCAAGTGTAAAGAAATAATAATAAGAATACGCACAAAACCTTTATAAAAGTATGCCAGAAAGAATTTTTGAAGTTATAAAAAATAAAGGAGGCTCGACTCATTACTTAAAAAATTAGTTCTGTGTATTTTTATACCCTCCACACCACTGTGCAGAGGGTATATAGGTTTGTCATTCCGTTTGTAACGCATCGACAAATGCATCTGCGAGCCCATAAAGTGTATGTATTCTTGATCCTTGTAATATCGCGACTCGATATAGCAATGTCCGGCTATCCGTCTGCTCATTCATAAAATAACCATTTACCTGGGTAAAGTTATGATAATATTGTTTGTCATTATTCCGAGCAGGTTAATATTGAAAATGGGGTAAATCGGGCATCATTGTGTCGCGATATATCTATAAAGATGAAGACACCTCAAAAAAGTTTTGAAAATTCATGGCAATGAAAATAGATTTTGCAACACTCTTTCATAAAACTTTTAATTTTTTCCTTACAGAACAATATCTTGTATAATAATAAAAATATGTTATTGATTTAACTAAAAAGAAAAAAAAAAAATTCGCTATAATTTCTAAATATTCGGGAAAACAAATTAATTGCACTTATATTTATTTTGCACACTTATATATTCATCGGAATATAACTGAATTTTAATTTATACTGAAAACTATTTGCTTTAATAATAAACTGTTAACGTAAAAATTGTATGAGTGTATCCAATTATGACATTTCGAAACTCATGCTATAGGTATAGTCGGTCTATACCGACTATAATTTACTTAGTATTCACTCAATAATGGATATAAATTTGATCCGAACACAGTATTAAGTTCAAAATTTTAACTAGTGGTATAGAATATCGTATAGTCGGTCTAGACCGACCATAACTTTCTTACTTGTTTCTCTTAAAAATCTGCTTATTTCGAAGATCCATTTCTTACAAGCACTATACCATTTAACTATCGGAAAGCGCTATATATAATGTGATAAGCCAAATATAACAACACTGCCCCTAATGGCAATATGCATACATACTAGTATATACTCGTATATAATATTGCACTAGTTGAAAAACATCCAAAAAACCTTGACATTATAAAATAGCAAGTCGCAAAAGGGGGAAAAAAAGCAAATGAAATACGGCAAACATGACATAAGAAGCCAACAAAACAAACCACATTTCGAATACATTGTCCTTATGTTTATTTATTTTGGAATGTTTTATTTGGCGCTGGTGACTGATTCTCTACACAAATACATTAACCGTTTGTCATTTCGGTATTACGAATACATTAGTAGTTTTACTGTCCTTAAGCTTAAGGAAAATCTATATATGTATGTTTGTTAAGTTACCTTGAAGTCTTAAAAGGAAAAAGCGGCATAAAATCATGTAGAAAATTCCCTTTGACGAATTCTTCAATAACAAAATCTGCAATATACTTAAGAGCACGATTTTTTATAAACGTTGTGTGAATATACATAAGTTGTACGTTATCTGTTTCTTTTTGGCAGTTAAGAGTTGTTCGTTGTCACGTGTTTGAATGCATTGCTAATATTTTATTTGTATTTTGAGAATTGAATGGACTGTGACTCATTTTGTATGAGTGATATAAAAACACAAAAAGAATAGTATTCAAGTTCAAAGTAAAACTGAACTTATTTTGTTGAATTGTTATTCATTTAACATGTAAGAGTTTGATAAATTATTGCATGGTACCTTCTCTCCTGACTATATGTCATAAGTATTTGCGATACGACTTAGTGATTATTTTTTTTTTATCTATATTCTATTTCAAGTTGAATATCTTCTGCCAAATAATATATGACCTAATATATAGTGTGTAGTTAGGTGGTTTTAATTGTTTTTTTTTATATAACGTCTCTAAATCTTTCTAAATGTGTTTAAATCCCTAATTTATAATTTACTTCCATAATTAAAAATATCACTAAATAAAGGAATTATAATGTATTAAAAATTTGGAAAATAAAAAAAAGAATGTAAAAATTAGTCATACTATTTTTGTTTTATATTGTTAAAGGTGTGTTTGCACTGTATTTTCCATATGTAAATTCAGTTTTATGATCCATACGTAATTCCGTGTGTGTGTCAAAATTGACGTTTTACATACGATTCATAATTTTTGCGTTCAAACGTACATATGTATTTCCGTATGACATAACCTCTAAATGTAAACAACAGCTGATTTAATTTGTAAATTTACAAAAATTTTTTGCTGAAAATAAAGTTATATATGTATATTATATATTTTTTAATTGTTAATTAATATTAAACAATTTATTTTTCTTTCAATATTAACCTTTATAATTTACTCTGTTTTTCTTTCGCCACAAGCAGTTTGTATTTTCATATGTTTGTCATGTCAAAATAGAACCTGCTCTAATTGAAAAATTTACACATGTCTTGCCAAATTTATTGTACATAAACAATGCTGGAAAGGGTTCACACTATGTGTACAAATTGCACGTGCTAAAAAAATAAGAAAAACACAAGCAAAACACATAGTGTGAACGCAGCTTAAATAAAGACGAAAGGTTGCCAAGGTCTACCAACTTTTCTAACTAACTACTAACTGACATTGTTGCAATTCTTTTGGAACACTTATTATCTTCTAAAACTATAAAAAAACCGTAGGAAGTAAAGCAAGTAAATTTTTGATAACATACTGACCAAAATGTGAGTACTGTGGCTTTATGAACAACGTAATACCAATTTGGCTTAATTCGTAGACAACTACGGATATTTGGTAGAGGATGTTTACAATTTTCTATACGATGCGTAAAAGTGTTCAAATGAAGTTATATAATCAGAAAATTAATTTATTTAATTTTTAATAACAACCTTGTAATATTATCTAAAACTATTCATAAAATGGAATTTTTGTTTAAGTCAATAACAACTATCTTGTTAAAATTAAGAAATAAACTGTAAACTGTACATCGCAAATTTCAAAATATGCAAAATGTCTCAAGTTTTTGTTTTGTAACTATTCTTAACAATTTTAAAATTTACACGAATGGATTGTTTAACTGACATAAATTAACTACCCAGGAAAAATTTCGTAATAGCAGCTCATTGATTTTTGCATATCCAATAATGACCTACACCTGCCCACTGTATTATTTCAAAAGTGAAAATATGGCGTTACCAATAATGTGTTATACAGCTACTTATATTTCATGCCAGCTCTTTGCATACTGCATTACTTTCAAAGTGAAAATAATGAGTTCCTAGGCAACTAGCTACCTCCAATGACATCCCCGTGTTAAAATAATGAGCTTTTCAGGCAAACTTCAACCAGTTACTTCTCCTTCTAAAACCAATTATTTGGTAATTTTTTTTTCCTGGGTATAAAATATGATTTTTGAGAATTTAGTTTTTTGTGTGTTTAATTTTTATTCTTGGAGTCACTCAAATAACAAAGTATTTGGTGTACCAGCCTGAAATTAAACCCACACTGTAGTTATTTTGAATTTATAAAATGACTATAAAACGAACTTTTATTGAAGTGGTAATGTTTTATTTGTAACTTCTTTTGTAGTGTTTCCCAGATATATATTTAGGAAAATAAAAACGAAACTTCCTAAGTGCTGTAGTTTTTGTTTTTGTTTGATTTTATTGTTTTAACAGTTGTTATTGCAACATTGGAGTTGTTTTTTAAGTATGTAGTTATAAATAACAAAATTTTTAGTTATTTTTATGAAAAATGTAATGCCATAGTTTTAGCTGTCATTTGTATTAACTCTACCAACAAAATTGGTTGAGTGTAATTATTCGAGGGCGTTAGTTAAAGATGGCGGCACACAGTGGCTAAAAATCGTTTTTCATTGGCCAAAATTCTGTAACTTTTGAACCGATCAAAATATTTAAGTATTTTTTTTTAATGGATAGATATTTAGTTCAGCTTGACTCAGTTTTAATTACATTGAAATTGATTGAGGACTTTTTAAGGACTTCCAGGTCAAAGTTTAACTTTTGATTTTTTTTAACATTTTGAGTGAAATATGTGTTTATTATTTTTTATTTATTAAAAAATTTAATATTTGGATTTTAATAATAATTATAATCATTTTTTGTAATAATGGGATTTTTTTAATGTTACACTCAAAAAATTTTTACACTAAAAAAAAACAAAAACAAGTAAGAAAATTATAGTCGGTCTAGACCGACTATACGAAACCCTATACCATGCATTTAGAGACCCTATCTCATAGGCCCAACTAACTGGACATAGAAAATAAGCATAAACCCAATTTGAGTGGGATTTTTATTAATTTTTTGGGTTGCAGATATGAAAAAGTTCATATCGGATGCTATATCTATATGGGGACTAGGCCCAAAAATGGACCGATCCAGACCATGTTTGATAAGGTCTCTTGTATTTTGCAAAAATATATACAAACAAAATTTGAGAAGAATCAGTGCAATATTTTTGTTTTTTGATAGATTTAAGTGAAGATCGGGAAGCAGCTGTATATGGGGCCTATGGCTGAGAGTTGTCCCATAGGGATCATTTTTGGACTACTGATTAATGGATGTACTAAGCACATACAAACCCAATTTGACTAAGATTTATATAATAATTTGGATCTTATGGCAATTTAAATCGATTTCATAGGGGTCATTTGGGGCTAGTGCTGAACATGGGCCGATTCTCACCAATTTCAATAGCGTTCAACACCAAATTTCATCAAAATATATTAATATTTGCGACCTGCAGTTTGATTACAAGCTTCACATGGACACACAGACGGACGGACGGACGGACATCGTTAAATCGAATCAGAGAGTGATTCTGATTCGATCGGTATAATAAAAGATGGGTCTAGGTCAAATATTTTTGGTAGTTGCAAACAGCAGCACAAAGTCATTATACCCAAACCACATAGTAGTATAGGGTATAGAAATAGTAAAATCAACTGGAGATTTTGCTATTATTACTGAAAAATTAAAAATTTTTTGTTGTCAAATTTGCAAATTTGTTTAAAGAATATTTACACTTCAAAAAAAAAAAAAAAACGTTAATAATATTATCTATTAAATTTATTATTTTTTGCTGTCAAATTGGATCATTTTAAAAAACATTTTAAAAATAAAAACTGCAATAGAGATTAATTGCATTTGTAACAAGGTAGGTTCCGTTTATTATTATTTTTTACTAATACTATGTTTTTCGTACCTAAATAACAATGAAAGGCAACTATAATTATTACTCATTTGACTCAAATATTGATTGCAAATATTCCATATTTTGTTCTGTGGTATTTCTGTTCTTTGGTAGTTTTTTGACTTCTTCATCTAAATCCCGATGTTCCACTTTCCATTGATTTCGAATACTGGAGATGAACGGATCTGACATTGCCAATAATATATTAAATAGATCTTCATTTGTGGAATTTCGTGAAATTTTTCTAGTATTGTGCTCTCTATAAAATCTGTAATCCTTTTCCTTTTTTCCTGAACCTCCTCTGATAGATCTCCAAGTGGCACCCAATGATATTTAATGACATCTTCTCCATGATAAAGGTTTTTGTTAACTGTTGCAGACATATTTCTCCATGGGTAGTTGGTTGTATATATTTTTGCAGTTTCCTAAGCATAATGTCCAAATTTTCAAGAGTCAATTTCCTCATTGCACGCAAGTACTTCTAGGATTATTTTAAATCTGAAAATAAGGTTTAAATCCACTCCTGTTATTTCAGATGCTGTTTCTGGATCTGAAAAGAATCTTCTTACGGTATTGCCATCATTTGTATTGCCTGACCCTTGTTTTGGCTGATTTATAATCAATCCAAATTTGCGATATTCATCTTGGATGCAGCCTTCTTGTTAGTCAAAGCCTGACATGTCAGCACTAATTGGTAGCTTACTTCAATTTGCTGCCCATCTAACTGTAATTGTAATGGCTGTAGTGCTGCAATTTGGGCCTTGATATCACTAACTTTTTTGTTAATGGCATCATGAGTTTCTTTTTTGGCCTGCAGTATTTCGTAGAAGATGGTGTCTCATTTTTCCAAATATCCATTGTTTGCGTTGTACTAGTCGAAGGCTCTGAATCTTCCAAAATCTTTTTCAATCGCAATAGTACAAATGATATCATGAACATATCTGAGTCTGAAATATTTTCATTAACTACTTGTTTGTATTGTTTCTGTCCCGAAGAACTATCACATCCCCATTTACAAAAGAGAGTTAGCTTTGTGTTTCCATATTTCTTTAACTCATTTCCTTTTATTGATTGAAGTAAGCGTTCGGCTGTGTGATCAAGTAGAGATTGTAGTTGTACCTCTGCCGAAATTGGTGTGATTGTGATAGTGTCCTTTGATGGCAAACAGTCTATTTTAGCAGCGGTTATGTGATGGTATGCTGGATACATATTTGAGCCTTTTCAATCGCACGCAATGTGAGCTGAATATATTGCTGTTTTGTTAATTTCAAATCCAGAAATAATGCTAATGCCTCCTCATTTGTAAACTGTTTTGCATCGCTTGGAGTTGGTTGGTTTTGTTCTCACTGGACTTGCTTTAACAACTTTTTCAATGATATCCACTTTTGTTAATTGGTTCTGTGATCGTAATTGATGTCGGAAATATTCTTTTATATTTGTACAACCAATTTCATCGTTAACATCTTTAAGTTTCCGCCTCTTAGATCTATCGCTGCAGTTGTCCAATAATTTGCGTGGTCTTCCAGCCTTATCTTGCTTTGCTGTTTCCGCAGCGACAGTAAATTGGCCTTCTAACCAGTTTGCACTTTTTATATAAAAATTTTGTTTACTGCAGCTTACTTCTTTGCAGCGTTTTTTTTAGTGCTTTGTCGAAATTAGATAATTGCTCTTGTATTTCGGTGTTACACGAATTTAAGTTTAATTTTATTTTAACGTGACTAAGAACATCTTCCCGGTTTTTATACCCTATACCACTATGTGGTTTGGGTATAATGACTTTATGCTGCTGTTTGTAACTACCAAAAATATTTGACCTAGACCCATCATTTATTATACCGATCGAATCAGAATCACTATCTGATTTGATTTAACGATGTCCGTCCGTGTGTCCGTCCGTCCGTCTGTGTGTCCATGTAAACCTTGTAATCAAATTGCAGGTCGCAAATATGAGTATATTTTGATGAAATTTGGTATATAAGCTTTTATCGGCCATAGGATGAACGCTATTGCAATCGGTCCATGTTCAGACCTAGCCCCCATACAAATGACCCCTATGAAATCGACATAAATTGCCATAAGATCCAAATTATCATATAGATCTTGCTCAAATTGGGTTTGTTTGCATTTATTACATCCATTAATGAGAAGTCCAAAAATTATCCATATGGGACAACCCTTACTCATAGGCCCCATGTCGAGCTGCTTCCCGATCTGCACTTAAATCTATCAAAAAACAAAAATATTGCACTGATTCTTTTCAAATTTTGTTTGTATATATTTTTGCAAAATACAAGAGACTTTACCAAACATGATCAGGATCGATTCAATTTTAGGCCTAGTGCCCATATAGATATAGCATCCGATACGAACTTTTTCATATCTGCAGCCAAAAAAAATTAATAAAAATCCCACTCAAATTTGGTTTATCTTATTTTCTATATCCAGTTAGTTTGGCCTAAGAGATAGGGTCTCTAAACGCATGGTATAGGGTATCGTATAGTGGGTCTACACCGACTATAATTTTCTTACTTGTTGTTTCTAAAATACTCTTCGGCCAGTTCTTTATAACTGAAGCTCTCCATATTTTTCTGAATATTTTAATTTGTGACTGTTATTGCTGAAATATATTAAAGAAATTGAGTTTGTATTCAAATGTCGCTTTCCTATAAGCCTTCTCATAAGCCATCATACTATGTTTCTAGGTGAAAATAAAAAGGTAAGAAAATGGCATTAGTGCATTACTACCTAAAATAATATGTAAAAAATCCACTATACAAATGAATTACCTGTGTGTGTTTTCTTTACTACTTGCATTAGTGCATTGTTAGGTAAAATAAAAAGGTATAAAAAGGTATGACAATAAAAAAAACCCAGGTTACTAATGAATTACATCCTCTGTGTATTGACATTCTTACTTACATATATATTATGGTAATAGAACAAATAATGACTATTATAAGCTATAAAATACAATTAATACACCATTGTATACGAGTACTTAAAGGGCTGTTTAAATTATCGTAATTAGAATTTTTTTAGAGTAATTTCATTAAAATGAAAAAAGTGTTCAACACACGGGTCGTCACGGGTGCAAATGTATATATAGGGTTAAAGAGGACACCTTCACCTTTCTACGGGTGGTATACGTGTCTTGTTCCCTTTTGTTCCCTAGAAGTTCTATTCCACTAAAGTTGGAATTTGAGAAAAATATAGTAGTTTCACAAATATTTCATAACGCCCCTAATACTAAACGGTAGAGCTGTGCCTATATACAACTGCTAAAGACCATAATCTTACCAACATTATAAAAAAGACCGCAGGTCATTATCGATGACAGCTTGCGAGTAGTAACCATTTATTTTTGATAAAAAATAAAAAAAAAAAACACCTATTACTGAAATTAAAAAAACAGTTGAGTTTGACAGCATGCCACGCCCACAATTAGCAATAATTTAACCTAATTTTTTGGCTGCCTAAATCTGGATACATTAGCTACAAAAAGACGTTAAAATTTTAAAAATCGGTGACAAAAAAATTAGACTTAGGTCAATTAGGCCAATGAAATCAAAATTTCAGCCACAGTGCGGCAGTAGTTTGGTGGCAAGTACATATTTTTGAAGGTTCAAGACGCCACGTTATTTAATTTAATTTAATTTTATTTCATTATTTTCCAATACAACAAGATTTACAATCTCATAATTAAAATAATGATTTTTTGTAATGAAATGATGAATAAGTACATGTATAAATAACCAGTACAAAAAATTTAATATAATAAATAAAAAACAAAAAAATAAAAAAGTAATAAAGTAATAAGGTAATAAAGTAATAAAAAATGGTTAATATATATGAATAATAATTTAATAAAAATTAAGAAAAAAAAAATATATATATATAAATAAATATTAAATATAAATATTACTTTTAGTGTTTTAATATTTTTTTTGAGCTATCAAAAGTAAACGATCTCAGCGAATTTGTAAACATAGAGAAAATTGAGTTTGAAAATTTTAATTCAATACTTTTAATTGAAAGGTCTCAGTCCAACCAATATTAAAGCCGAACTAGATTAGACTTTGCAGCAGTCTGCTCCTTCGTCTACGACTATAAAATATTGGATGGCAGAGTATAAACGAGGTCGTACCAGCTGCCAAGATGAACACCAATTGGTCGACCAATTGAGGTGGCCGGCCACACCAGAAACGGTTAATATGCGTGAGTTAGATGAAATGATAGGCATTTCGCATATTGGCCAAAAATTTGGAGATGAGAAAGCTGCCAGGAAAGATGGGTGCCGCGATTGGTTACAATAGAACAAAAACAGCGTCGTGAAGATGTTTCAATAGAGTGTTTGCCGATTTTTCACTGCAATAAAGGCGAGTTTTTGCGACAATTCGTAACTACGGTTGAGACATTGGATTAGCACCTCACACCGGAGACAATGGAACATACAAAATAGTGTATTGAAATGGGAGAATTGTGTCCGAATAAGGCTAAGATAGGATGTTCGTGGGAAAACTTTTATTGATTATCTTCAAAAAGAAAAAAAAAATTAACGGCGGGTATTATGCTAACTTATTGCAGAGTTGAAGTGATGACATTAAGGAAAAAATGCAGCATTTGGCCAAAAAGAAAGTGATGTTACATCAAGACAATGTACCAGTTCATACATCCACTATTGCGATGACTAAAATCCATGAATTAAAGTTCGAATTGGTTCATCACGTACCTTATTCTCCAGATTTAGCTTTCTCAGATCATTTCCAATTTGCAAACTTGAAAAAATGGCTTTGTGGTAAAAGATTTTCCAACAATGAAGAGTTGGAGTTGCGGTTGATGGCTATTTTTAGCAGCTATACAGTTCTTACTATAAACATGACATCGAAGCTATTGAATATCGCTGGGAAAAGTTTATCGAGCTAAAAGGAGATTATGTTGAGAAACAAAGAAAAATTTTCTCAAATTTGTTGTGATTTTTTTCTCAGGTCGGGTTGTTCTGGGGCCGCCCTTGTATTTTATGATGATTTCCAATATATATGTTGGGCTATAGTAATAACCGCCAGTGAGCTAAACTGTTGGGAAGAAGCCTCCAAAAATTGTATTTTTTATGAATTAAAAACAGTTTTGTTTTTCAATTTTTTAAAGATACATACAATACATCTTCAATTCTGTATTAAAATATTGTATAAATCTGCCTTGATGCGTTGTTATGGAATTTTAATGAAAATTCGTCGTTTTTTTTATCCGTTTTTCAGTTCCAAAATATCGTTGGAATATATTAATTGATGACTGAAAATAAATATCACTCAGAAAGCAAAAATAATATATTTAGCATTATATTGAGCACTTAATGCTACTAAAGTTTATATACACTTTCCATAATAAATATAAGGGTTAATTTGTAACTAGAATTACTAGCAGCAGAATTATAATATATATAAGGGTTAATTCTGTGGTTTTCTGGAATAACCACGTATGTCCATTTTTGTCAGTTTTGAGTTAACGATGCCAATTATATTAATTTTTAACGCTCTTTACATGTGTTAAATTAAAAAAAAAAAAAGATTGACCATTTCTGAGTTTTTTCCTTAAATAACGACGTAACTTAAATGTTTATTAAATTAATTTGCAGCACTAACGACGTACGTCAACCTACGTTTGATCGCTGACAAATTATTATCTCAGAAAACAACACATAGCGACATACGTTGTTATTAATGAAAATAAAAAGAGAAACAATTTTGGATTAGTTTTCAGTTTATAACCACTTTTAAAAACTTTTGTGTTTATTTCTGTTATTTTTGTCACTATTATTCTTTATACGATGTTATATTCTTATCCTAAGTCCCGTTAACTTTTTGTTGACGAACAAAAAAAATCCATTTTTCAAGCAACAACAACTTATGTCTACATGGGTGGTAGCATTGGTAGTTTTCTTTTTCAAAGAAACGATGTTATATTCTCATCCTAAGTCCCGTTAACTTTTTGTTGACGAACAAGAAAATCCATTTTTCAAGCAACAACAACTTATGTCTACATGGGTGGAAGCATTGGTAGTTTTCTTTTTCAAAGAAAACGACGTTTGTCGACATAAGTTATTTTATCTGCACAAACTTCAATTGTAATTTACATATTGTTTTTTTAGTCCTTCTCTAGGATCTATTCCTCTGAAGATTTTTGAGTCAAAATTTTATATAAAGTATTTATTGCCCAGTCCTGCTGTTATATAAAAAGCTCCAAAATCTTTATATCGAGCCCATAATTTCAAATATAACGTTTTTTGGCTCCCCTGAACATTTTGATTTTATGACATACGCGGTTATTCTAGAAAACCACTGAATTAGTAACTAGAATTACTAGCAGCAGAATTAGAATTGAGAATTGAGAAATGACAAATTAAGTAAAATCTTCACGCTTAATTAAGTAAAATCATATTAAAAGATACCACAAAAAATTTACAAAAAAACTCTTCCATATTAAGTCTGTAGGCAGCTTTGCATGATATTTTGATGAAGAATTCTCGAATTTCTTCAAATTACAAAATAATATTTCATAAATGGAACCTCAATTGTGAGTATTTCCTTGAGTCAATAAATTCAATTTTTTGAAGGCTTCTTCGATATGATTTGCTCGCGGGCAGTTATCGCTATAACAGAAACAACATCAACTATATCTGTGTTTTTTTTTGCTTAGATCGAACTAACGAAAGGGTTAGCTGTCAAACGGATCTTCATTCTGCACTCACTTTTCAACTTTTATGATCTGTATACTATGGGAAATCACCACGAGTAGATTCACGCTTAAAAATCGTTACCAAATTATTAAAATTTACTTTGTAAACCAATCATCGATTCCCGCATCTTATAGACGACTTCGTGATTTTTATGGCATCTGAGTAAGCCATCCGTTGAACTGTGAATAGATTTCATACCACATACTCTCTAAATGATACAGTAACAGCAACACGTTGAAGGAATGTGCGTACTGAAGAGAATATCGCCGGGTTTAAACGAAATAGTGGAAGGCGATCTACATTTATCGATTCGTCGTCTGTCGCAGGATTTGGGGAAAATCGACTACGTGGAAAATTTTTCGCAAAGATCTTGGCCTACATCCGTATAAGATCCAGCTGGTGCAGGGATTAAAGTCACCAGACCATCATATGCGTCGTTCTTTCGCTGATTGGGCTCTAAAGCTGTTGTAAACTGACTACGTTTTATCGCAAAATTGTGTTCAGAGATTTTTTTTGTAATTCATCTTTATTTATTGAATCTTCACATAGGTTTGTGAACTAACAATAAGTTATTCAAATCTTAAAACTAATTCTTAAAAATTAAATTCAGCCAGTGTCAGACAAAATTTCATTTATTCTATACACATAATCTAATGATAAAAAATTGTTTGTATATCAATCCATTTTTCATCCAATGAGATCAGCAGTCTCCCTCCTTCTTAAGCGTTGGTGGATACGATTGTTGCTTAAGTTACGTGATAGAGGATTCGGGTGAGACTCTAGCTTTTCCAAATAGTTTGCACTATATCAAGTGATTTCGTACTTTACTAGAGAAACATTTAAGTCTCTGTGCAAATGTGAGTTTCTTGTGTACCATGGTGCGCCTGTAATAATTCTCAAAATCTTGTTTTGGCATCTTTGTATTCTTTCTGTGTTTGAAGCTGAGGCTGTTCCCCATAACTGAATACCATAGCACCAAATGTGTTTGAAACTCGAGTTATAAATCAAGAGCTTACAATCGAGACTTAATTTTGAGTTCCTGCCAATTAGCCATGTGAATTGGACTAATTTAAATTTTATTTGTGTTATTTTAGCGTCAGTATGGCTTTTCCAGGTAAGTCGGCGATAAGATGCAGTCCGAGATATTTAACAGAGGAATGTTGAGGTATAGGCTGGTTCCTAATTCGAATTTGAGGGTAAGTCTCCCTTCTTAGGGTAAAAGTTACGTTGACACACTTTTGTTCATTTACTTTAATCTTCCACATACCTAGCCAATCTTCCAGCTGTTCAATGTGGCTCTGTAAAAGAAGAGATGCTGTAGAGGGGTTTTCGTGTACGCTTAAAATTGCAGTATCATCCGCAAAAGTCGACGTAAGTGTGTTTTCATTTGTTGGCGTGTCTGATGTGTAAAGGATGTACAGAAGCGGGCCCAAGATACTACCTTGTAGTACACCAGCATGAGTTGTCTGTGGAGGGCTCACAAAGCTTTTCTCTCTTATAGAAAATTTCCTATTAATTATATAGCTCTTCATTAGCTTATGTGTGTTAGGGGGCAACAACTGTTTAATTTTATAGAGGAGTCCCTCGTGCCAAACTCGGTCGAAGGCTTGCGCGACGTCTATAAAGAGTGCAGATCAGTACTTTTTCTCTTCAAAAGCTCTTCTTATGGCACTTACAATTCTGTGAACTTGCTCTGTGGTGCTGTGTTTTCGTCTGAAACTATATTGATGTGCTGGAATGACATTATTTTGATCTACGAATATTGTAAGTTTGTTTACCAAAATCCTCTCGAATAATTTAGACAAGTTGAACAGTAAACTTATTGGTCTATACGAATCGACCTTTGTGTGATCTTTACCTGGTTTAGGTATCATTGTAACGAGTGAAACTTTCCATTCTGGGGGAAAATGTTCAAGGCATATTATAGCATTAAAGAATTATTTTTAATGCTATTCGGGGTAACTCCAAAAGCATTTTATTACTGATCCCATCGATCCCCGATGCTTTTTTGGGGTTTAAATCAACAATAGCCTTTTCGACCTCTCGAATCTCAAAACGAAGGGACACTGCTCTATGCTCTGAAGTAACAGGTGGCAACTCATCAATAGAACTAGCGGTTATATTTGGACTAAAAACTTTTTTAAATGTTCCACAAACAGATCTCCCTTCTCTTTGTCATTTCTAGCTCTAGTGTTCAGAGATGAGGCTAACTTTTGGCTTAATGGGTTTGTTAATAAACAAAATTGTCACATATCGTTTGAGACCAATCCACAACAGACCCTACAGACTCCATTACATGCAGAAAAATGCACTCTTTGGTGTGGTTTACACACTTTTGTCACCATCGGACTTCATTTCTTCAAAAATTAAAACGGAGCTCGTGTTACGGTCAATGGAGATCGTTACCGCACCATGATCAATGACTTTCTGTGTGAAAATATGGATCCGGGAAAGATGTGATTGGAACGTGATGGGGCTACGTGCCATGCCGCGACCGCAACCATCGACTTATTGAAATCAAAATCTAGCAATAAGTTTATTCTGAGAAATGGACCTCTCAACTGGCCTTCAAAGTCGTATGATTTGCCACCTTTCCATTATTTCCTGTGGGGCTCCGTGACTGGGTTATGCTGATAAACCAGCAACAAATTGATGCCTTGGAGGTTAAAATTGTTTGTGTTATTCGTAACATACGGCCAGCAATGCTCGAAAAAGTGGCGCAAAATTTGACCTCCAGAATAGTCGTGCTGGCCACATGCCCCGAAATCATTTTCAAATGTTAATGTCATGTATTGATTTTTCGAATAAAAAAACCTATGTGAGTCCGATGACAGGGGAGATGTGTAAACATCTAATAATTAAAGATTTTTTTAAGTTGGTTAAGTTAAGTTGGTGTTATACATTTAGCCTAGTTTAATTAGCTGTTATACTTCTATATTGTTATATTTGTGATTGCCTTGTATTTTTTGGTTTTTGAATTAGTTTATATTGTGCAATTTTTAACGTTTTACAGCAAAGGGTTGTTGAATTAGCTAAAACAATTTTATATCAAAATTTTTTCACCAAAACAATCATAAGTCACAACGATTAGTCTTACGGCTCACATGTTACGCTGTTTTTGTGATTGTATTGTGAAATAAAAATTTACCCCCCTGCGCGTTTAGAAGTTTACACATCAAAAAGTTTGTTTTGTGTTATTTTTTTTACGAATTCAAGTTCTGTCGGGCTTAAAAAACATCCTTTGCTTATAAATATATCATACATATGCGCTCAAAATTCTTCATTGGGTAATTGAATTGATAATATCAAAAACAAAAAACATATGATTATGTGAAAGGAATTTAAAGAATGTAATAGGAATGTAACAACTGTAAACAAAACAAGGAAACGGCGCATACACAATTGTCCATATTCTCTCTCTCTCTCACCATGAGTTTCTCTCAAAAGGCAAACATTGTAGAATGTATGGTAAATTCAGAAATGAAATTCACCATTCAAATGTCGGATAGTACTTGTATTAAGTATAAACATTATGGTTGCTACAATTTTATAGTTATTCGAGAAATAAACTTTGCAAAGGGTTGTTTCACGACCTACGCGTTTGTACGGTTATAAAACAGTTTACCAACAACAAAGTTTTGTTAAAGTGTTTCTAACGGTAAATTGCATTTTTTAAATTCAGTTAAGGGTGAATTGTCGAATGTAACGGGACTAAGTTATAAAAAAACACGGAAATAAAACTGAAATTAAATTAATGTTATTACAGAAATTTCAATGATTTTTAACAAGTAAATGTTGTGGGCTTATATAAATTAAAAAGTTTAAAAATATATACAGATGTATCTAAGTATATACATATAAACAAAAAGCGAAATAAGTGTTAATTTAATTATAAGACAATCGTACTTAAACCAAAAATATAATTGTTTTACACATTTTTTTTTTGCCAACTATAATATGTTCCCCCTTGAAACCAAACATGTAAATAATTTTTTTTATGTTGGGGGTTACAAACAAATTCAAATGCCCTTCTTGATGTGTTTGTGTTGAATAATATTCATAAGTATATAATTTTATTTGTGTCTTAAGTAACGAAGAAGAAACAAAGTTAATAAAAAATCAATTGTAATTAAAGTGCAAATTGTAAAAGGCTATTACAAATGACAGTATTAAGTATGATTTCCTGTTATTTAAATCGATTTGTCATATGTAGCCGGTAAAAACATATATCACAAGTTACAATTGCAAAAACAAAAAAAAGCAACTGCGATGTCTATTAACACAAAATACTAAGTTCGCGAAAAATTAAGTATTATTGATCCGGTTTTATCACAGAAACTATAAGACGATTAAGAGTATTTAGAACATTGGTATTCAAGATTTATGAAATCCTCTCGGATTTAAGCGCAATCCAGTTTAACCATTCTAATTGCTTTGAATTGGAAATTTATATGCAGCGCTTAAAGACAATATGGTAATATGTAGTTCCAATTATTAAAATCTGAAAGAAAATATAATGCAATTACATTGGTCTTGTTCAAAAAATATCTTATAGTTTTTTTTTCAAATAGTCTAGGAATATTGTCTATGCATAATCCTTTTAATAAAAGAAAACAAGCAAGAAACTTTGGCCTGACTTTTAGTCACAAAGATTTTATTCTTTCAATCGAAACTTCTAGAGCAAAAATATATACATACATATGTGGTAAGTATATTCATATTATCGGAAATTTTCTTTATATTAAAAATCTTCTAAAAATAATTTTTTAATTAGTTTCACATTGCTTTTGGAAATATTTTGAACACTTCTTTTAATTATTTGAATTTATAAAAATTTGAATAGTTAGCGTACGAGCCCTAACTACGATTATTCATAGAGCCAAGCATTTTTTGACAATACAACATTCTAGACTACACATTTTACGAAATAATATCGACTACACCACAAACGTTGAAATTTTTTGAAAGTTTGTTTTTCATCTTTAAATTCTTAAAAATATTATGACGCAATGTTATAAAAAATTCTAATTGACCGATTTTATTTTAATTCGTACAGTGGATAATTTTATTATTTACAACTGTGTAATGACATGTTTGCCATATCAAACAGCTTCTAATCGCTTTGGCATTGTATTTATCAATTTTCTACACTCTTCATGGGTTATAGAGTATCCAGATTCCTGAAGAGGACGTTGTGGGTCATTTTGTAACTTCCATTTCATGAGAGCCCACAGGTTTTCAATTGAGTTGAGGTCTGCGCTAGATAATGGCCAATCCAGAACATCAAATCCCTTTTATACCTGGTCTAGGTATAATATGCTGATATTTGTAATTACCAAAAATATTTGATCTGACCCATCTTTTATTATATAGATCGACTCAGACTCTGAGTCGATTTAGCGATGTCTGTCCGTTCGTCCGTTCGTCTGTGAAGCTTGTAATCAAACTACCGGTCGCAAATATGAATATATTTTGATATGTTAGCTTTTATCGACCATAGGACAAACACAATTGAAATTGGTACGCACACAAATGACCCCTATGTGATCAATTTAAATTGCCATAAGATCCAAATTATCGTATAGATCTCGCTCAATTTTGGTTTGTGTGTATTTATTTCATCTATTAACTAGTAGTCTAAAAATAAACCCTGTAGGACAATACTTAGTCATAGCTCCCAAAAAAGTTGCTTCCCGATCTTCACTTAAATCTGTTAAAAAACCAAAATATTATACAGATTTTTCCCAAATTTAATTTGTGTTTTTTTTTTTTTTTTATTAACTAACACTCAGGGGATGCCCCCTACAAATGCAATGCATTGTGTTGATTTCAGGAAAATAGGTTCTGGGAAGGAGGAAAGAGGGAGTAGTGTTTGTGGATATTTGACATAAATTTTATTAGATTATAACTGTCAGGAAAGACCTCTGCGGGGAGTTTATTCCACATACGGCTAGTCCGACTGATAAACGAATTCTCTCTGTAACACGTTGTGCGGTCAACTGGACAATAGACTACAAACGTATGTGATCTACTAGAGAAGCGGGTAGAGCGAACCAAAACTCGGGCACTTGGAATAAGTTCGCTAATCTCAGAAGAACATTTCCCATGGTAATATCTATAGAACAGTGCTACACAACCTACATTCCGACGGAGTTCCAATGAATCAATAGTGTTCGATACCCTACTGTCATTGATGAGCGCCAACGCCCTCCTTTGCACACGGTCCAGTAGCTCCACAATAGACTTTGAAGCTCCTGCCCATATATGGGAGTTGTATTCCATTTTCGGTCGGATGTAAGTGGTATATATTTTAAGGAGATCAGAAGGAGTGAAGTAATTTTTACACCGTTTTAGAAAAGCAAGACACTTGAATGCTTTTTTCGACACTTGAAAAACATGTTCGTTCCAACGAACATCACATTGAATTCTCATGCCTTGAACATCAAGAGTATCCGATTCCTCAATACCTATACCACCCATATATACAGATGACATTGTTGATTCCATGGCCCTATGGGTCAGCATACAACATTGAGTCTTCAGCGCATTAAAATCAACCCTGTTCGCTCGGATATTGTTAACAGGTCTTGATTGAGTGTGTCATTCATTGTCCGCCTTTTGCCCCCAGCCTCCAAGAAGCTTGGCCTACAATTAAAGAAAAATGAATGACAAATGCTGCTGTCATCTGCGAAAGAGTATATAGAATTAAAAGTTTGACCAAGAAGGTCGTTCAGAAAGATAAGGAAAAGAGAAGGAGAAAGAACGGAACCTTGGGGTACCCCTGAATTTAGCTGAAACAACACGTATTGTTTGGTCTCTGAGAAAACTCGATATAAACCGAGAGAAGTCATTACCGACCCCAAATGCAATAAGCTTTGATATCAGTGCACCGTGCCGTATACGATCGAATGCCTTGGAAATATCCAGAGCAACGACTTCAAAAAAAAATTGCGAATGGATCGAATCCAACGCTCAGAAAGTAGAGCTAACAGGTCTCCCGTGGAACGATTACTACGGAAGCCATACTGTCGATCATTAGGAAGTGAATTGGCTTCTAAGTAGTTCACAAGTTGGAAATTGATCATGCTCTCCATCACCTTTGAGAGCGCAGAGCAGATTGCAATTGGACGGTAATTTTCAGGGTTATTAGCCGCACCCTTTTTAGGGATTGGTTGGATATTAGCAACTTTCCAGCAAGAGGGAAAGACTCCCGCACGGTACGAAAGGCTGAAAAGGTTGGCCAATGGACTGGCTAGCGTCGAAGAGCACTGTTTCAGCACCAGTGCTGGTATACCATCCGGTCCCGAAGACTTATTAATGTTGAGATCCGAAAGAACCTTTTTAACTGCACGTGCTCGAAAGAATATTTTAGGCATAGCACAGAGGTTGATCGTTATCCGGCAAAAACGAGTTTTTTGCAAAAAGTTCAGCTAAGAGGTTAGCCTTATCAACCGGGTCAGTGAATATTTGGGCATTCATTAAAAGAGTTGGGATAGCAGAACTAGCATTGTTCTTTACCCTTTTAACAAATGACCAAAACTTCTTACTACCCCGAGGAGCAGAGAGAACTTTAGCACGAAGACGCTGATCGTAAAGAAACTTTTGGCGCCTTAGTGTTTTGGCACATTCAGTTCTCGCCTGTTTGTGTTGCAGTTCAGTTGCGGAATTTTTATTTTCACGCCAATATCTGAATGCTTCCTCTCTGGATCTGACTGCATCTCTGCAGGTCTGCTTAAACCATAATTTTTGATTAGGTTTAGCCGAAATGTGATTTGATGGAATGAATAATCGCATACCAAGCACTATTATTTTTTCCACCATTTTCGCAGCAGCATCAACATTTTTATCCAGGAAACAAAGTTTCCAGTTGAAATGCAAAAAATGATTGACTTTAATAAATATGGTCAGGATCGGTCCATTTTTTCACCTAGTCCCCATATTAAAATTGCATTAGATATAAATTTTTTAAATCTGAAGGCAAAAAATTAATAACAATGCCACTCAAATTAGGTTTATGCTTGTTTTCTATATCCTAAGAGGCAAGGTTTCTAAACGCATGGTATAGGGTATATTATATCCGGTATAGACCGACTATAATTTTCTTACTTGTGTCTTGTTGTTGTGTTTTCTGTGTGGAAAGAACAGCCATTTCATTAGACTACATATTCTCCGCAGTACTGATGATACTGATGGAATGAGATTTTCTTGCAATATATTAATATATGTTTCCGTATTTACGGTTCAATTAATAAAGTGAGCTGACTGATACCTTTTGAAGACATGCATTCCCACTCCATAAGGTTAGCTGGAAACTTGCGCTTTAAACTGTCTTTATTAAAATGGCTCCATGTTTTTACGAATCCCCCTTTTTGTGGCATCACCAACGCATAAGTCAAACTTAGATTGGTCGCTAAAAATAATAATACCCAAGAACATCTTTGCTTTGACCATTTTCATTTGAAGCGCAGTAATTAAGGGCTTTTGGCTTAAAACACAATTGAGTTTAAACAAAAATTTTTTTTGCAAAACTTACATTATAAAAACCAGAATCTATATTTTTCATTTGCTGACGCATCCTTTCACGATTTACGATTGTTCCAATTGTTTCATACCACTTTGAAGCTATATCTCTAGCAGTGCTTTTTTCCATTATAGCCGCTAAAGCTCTTTTGTTACGAAACAGTAATTTGGAAACCCGACCACTTTTTGCAACGTTACTGTTATAATTATCACTTTTTTCATATCTTTGAACAATACTTTGTATTGTTGATCTGGGAAGCTTCAGGTCTATCAATATTTTGTTTTAGCTCTTTCCCGATTTGAATTTTTCAATAATTGAAAATCGAATTTGTTCAGAAACTGGCTTACCACGTGTTATTGTTTAACAAGTAATTATAATTTAAGTAAAACAATATGAAAAATATCGTGTTTTTTTGTTCTCTAAAAAAATTTATGAAAAATAGTGATGAACATAGCATGGAAACAATCCAAATGTTCGATTATTTTCAAAATCAAATTTATATGTTAATTTGATTGTTATTTCTAGACTTTATAATATTAATATATTTTTTTTCAATTTTTATTGCATTGCCTTTGTTAGATTTACGGTGATTCTATAGGAAAATATTAGAATCTCATCTATAATATTAATAGGCTAGGCGATTTCTTGTGACCAATGTTTTGTTCTACCGTTTTATCCCGATTTTAACCAAACATATATTATTTGAGCTATTTCCTTTTAGCCGATTTGCAGATTTACAGATTTTTAAATTTTTCCTTTATATTGAGTAAATTGCATTTATAGTTGCTACTAACACATACATAATATTATACAAAATTATACAAAATTATACAATGCTATGTGTGGGTTTATTAAATTTGTTAATGTGTTTGTAATAAAAATGAGTTTGTTTTTTGTGATGATTTGCGAATTGGCTATAATTGATTAGCATACCTTTAGGGTCTTTATTTAATGAAAAATAAAATTTCCTATAATATGCGGTCGAATTTCGAGGGCTGGAATCTGCTAGTAAATATTAAAGGACAACCTTTATTCATGAAATGCTTAAAATTTATAATCTTAGAGTTTTTCTACAAAACATTTAGCTTGAATTCATCAAAACATGACAAATTGTATATAAAAAATTAAAATTAGGAAAACTGAAAATCCGATAAATTTTTATTTTTATAGAAATCTGTAATTAGTTATTTTATTTCTTATAAATAACTAGATACTTTTTTAAGAAAATGTACTTATTTATTATTATAGTTTTTCTTTCGTATTAGTGATTTTTAGTATTAATTTCGAGGTAACGTTAAAAATAGTGTGGTAATACCATCCTAAAATAATACACACTCATCAGGCAAATGCTACAAATAAAACGACCACAACAACAAAAATTAAAGCAATCATACACACACACACCAAATACGAAATTTGGAATAACAATAAAAACAAGAAAAAAATCGTAGTTTTCATATTTTTTACATTTTTATTGAAATAGCAGGACTTATTGAGCCGATTTTGACGATTTTAAACAGCAATCCGCTCAGGATTCATTTTCACTAAAAATGTGTAACCCAGCTAACCTACAAACGGCGAGTTCGCGATTTTGACAGACAGAAAGATGGGCATCGCTATAATAACTTCTTCTGTTGTAATCCTTATAGGAATATATATATTTTATGGGGTCCAGATATGTACTGATTATTACAAACGGAATGACAAACTTATATATTTCCTCTGTACAGTGGTGCGAAGGGACAGCAAATATTTTAAAGTTCATATCCGACGAGGATATTATAGGGGGACTTCGTGAGGTCACTTATGTGCTCTAAGAACGCGTACAAACCTAATTTCACTAATATATGTCATACTTCTAAGTCTTTAGATAGCTTTAAGCGAGTACTGATCTGCAAGTAATACTAATAATAAACTAAGAAAATTATAGTCGATCTGGATCGACTATACTATACCTACACCATCTGATTAGAGAAAGCGTCGTGGATCAACTAATTGTATATGTGACCTTCTCCGAGAAAAGGGACCTAGTGTGTCAAAAAACGGGTTGTGTCAATAATGGTGAATTCTGGTACCTAAAAGGGTGTAGAAATTTTAAATGCGTTTTTTCTCAAAACCTAATTTTCACACACTAGGTCCCTTTTCTCGGAGAAGGTCACATATAGAAAACAAGCATAAAACAAATTTGAGTGCCATTCTTATTTATTTTGTTACCTGCAGATATGAAAAAGTTTATATTGGATGCTGTATTTATATGGGGACAAGGTCGTGGCAATATTTAGAAGAGCCACTTATTTTTTGCAAAAACATATACAAAACATGTTTTGAAAAAAAAAAACTGTAGAGTATGTTTGATTTTTGATAGATTTTAGTGAAGATCGGGAAACAGCTTTATATGAAGGCTTTTACTAAGAATTGTTCGACAGCGTTTATTTTTAAACACGCACATGATAATTTTGATTTTATCGCAATTTAAGTCATTCAATAATGTTCCTCATATGGCTGATAAAAACTTATTTACCAAATTTCATCAAAATATATTTATATTTGCGACCTGTAGTTTGATTAATTAGGTTTACATGGACACACAGATGGACAGACGGGCGGACAGACGGACGGATAGACAGATGGACAGACAGACGGACGAACATCACTAAATCGACCCAGAAAGGGATCTGAGTCGATCGGTATAATAAAAGATGGATTCATTTCAAATGCTTAATGTAGTTTCAAATATCAGCACAATTTCATTTTATACCCTGACCACATAATGATAGATGGTACAAAAACATATATAAATATTGTTCAAGTGTGTTTGGACATACTTACATAATTTGATTACATTTGTTCTGCATTCATTTTAAAAGAAATCTTTAATTGTAAATTTCATTAGAGATATCTATAATATTAATAGGCTAGGCGATTTCTTGTGACCGATGTTTTGTTCTACCGTTTTATCCCGATTTTGACCAAACGTATATTATTTGAAAGATATTTCTTTTTAGCCGATTTGCAGATTTACAGATCTTTAAATTTTTCCTTTATTTTGAGTAAATTGCATTTAAAGTTGCGACTAACACATACATAAAATTATACATATGCCATATGTGTTTTATTAAATTTGTTAATGTGTTTGTTAATGAGTTTGTTATCTTCATTCACAATAATAATAAACCATAAAAGTGTTGGCTTGTGGATTGGCTAAGTTGAAAAATAAAGCTGCCTAGAAATGGTAGTCGAATTTCGAGCCCTGGAATCTGCTAGTATCCGCAGTTAGTCTTTATAATCAGCCAGATTTCCATGTTCTCAAAAAACTATTTCTCTACTTTTTCAGTGGAGAAATTTTAAGATTTATCACTGCTTTATAACTCTTTCCATTATACGTTAACTCTTTCCATTATACGTTTATTTGATATATTTTCCTGATATTCCGATTTTTATTGAGCTTCTTGTAAAAAGCTCAAGTCGATAGATTTAAAAATTGATAAAAGGGTTGATGGTACGTAATTCGAGATAGCTCGATCCAGCACCTGTGGTCGTAAAAGGAAATATGTTTTGATGAAATTTGGTATATAAGTTTTCTTCAACCAGACGACGATCTCTATTGTATCAGATCAGATACAGAACTAGCATTTACGCAAATAACTATCATGAGATCGAATGGTATTGCTAACAAATCCATATTATCATATATATCTTGATCAAATATATAGTGTATTGGTCAGAACAGAAGCAACCAAAATCACTATTGACCTTTATTGTATTTTTAAGCATGTTATTGTTGGTTTTCCAAAATCTTCTATATCATTTCTTACTTCTCAATAAATAATATCGGCATAATAAAGAATAAAGTAAAAACAAATGACCTCGTGCTCAAAAAATTAATTTATTTATTGATTATTTCAAAGGTCAAAGAAAATTAAAATTATTCTAATTTCTGACTCCTTTTACAAATAAGAAGACAAAACTAAAGGAACCGTTACATTTATAAAAAAACTCAAAATGACACTATTTGAGTTGGACAAAACAAAAGACCCTTTAAGCAAAAATAAATTTAATTGTCTCTACTTTGTGACGGTGATCTTTTTTGCTCTGCACTGTAGCAAAAGAATTTCTGGTACAGGCAGAATAAGAAAGAAGAAAAAATAATAACCTTGATCTTGAAATTATTTTCAAGTTCAAGTATGTACATATAAACAACACCTTATATGGTAATATGTTGATGGCATTTTTTTTTTTAGCAAACTGATGTATGGCGTTTTGTTCTCTTCATTTTGTTGTATTAAATCATGAACACATTCATATGCAATCATGCTGGTCAAACCACGTATTTTCTTGTATTGATCTCACTTGCTCTCATAGTCATATATGAGTGGGAGTGTTATAAATACTAGAGAATATTATGAATGCATATGAATATTCTCAATGAATTGGTGGTGATTTTTTTTTTAATAAACAGGTTTTTATCTGGACATGAGTGAATGAAGATGAGAAGGTTAATGTAGTAAAATTAAATTTAAAATCAGGGAGTTGAATTTAGATTGTTGAAGACTAAGGTTGAGGAAAAACCTTTTAAAACTTAAAATGTAGTGTTAAAAAAAAAAAAACTCTTAAAATTAAAATGTACATTAAGTTAAAAGTTAAGAAATAAGACAAATACAAATTAAATGTATACTATAGGGAGTTGAATTTGGTTTGTTGAAATATAAGGTTGAGGATAAACCTCCTTCGAAATTAAAATTAAATTAAGTGAAAATAAATTAAAAATAAATTTAGTGAAGAAGTTTAGAATAATTTAAAAAAAAATTAAGAACAGTTATGAAAAAAAAGTTTGAAAAATTAAATTTAAGTTCAGAAAATTAAAGAAAAATTAAGTTTAGAAAAAAAAAAGATAAGTTTAAGAAAAAAAAGAAAGTGTAAAATTTAAGAAATAAAACCAATAAAAAATTAAATAAACTTTAAGAGAAAAAAAAAAAAAAACTAGATTTTAAGAACATTTGTTGTTCGGTTTTTATTAATTATATTTTTAATATTTGCGTGAAAAATATTTAAACAACCACCAGCTACTTAGAATATTAAATCTATTAAATAAACAATTCATAAGAAAACTAAAAACTCAAACGTAGAAAAAAAAATTACAACTATTCATAAGTTTATGTTAAATTATCGTCAATAACGATAAAAATAATATCATCAGTAAAATTATTTTGTTAAATCTGCAACTAATGCTCATCTTTATTAATACGAAGAATTCATCGTAAAATTTCAATTGAATAAAAAAACTTAACTATGGCCAACCTTTTCCAATGGCCTATTGCGACACACAACCACGGCGTCCGACGGCAGCAGCTTCATCGGTACCTCATCGGAATGCAACACCAGCGATATGGCGATATGAAAGTTGTGCAAAAATTAAAAGTGAGCTAATATTAAAATTGTTCTCCTATTAAAAATTTTTTCTACTATTAAAAATTTTTTATTAAAATTTAAAAATTTTCCTAAAATTAAAAATTTTCCTAGAAATTAAAAATTGTCCTAAAATTAAATAGTGCTAAAAGTCAACTTTTGTTTAAGCTAAAAATTTCATAAATTAAAATAATTTTCCTAAATATGGAAAAAATTAAGCTAAATTTTAAATTTCTCCTAAAATTAAAATTATGCTATACTTTAAAATTTTTCTAAATTTAACATTTTCCTAAAATTAAAATTTCCCTAAAATTAAATTTTGCTAGAAATAAAAATTTAAAATTTAACCTAAATTTAAAATTATAGAAATTTAAGAGAATTTACAAAATGGCACCATATTTAAAACAAAAAATTTTTTTTGTTAAAGCTAAAATTAAACTAAATTTAATTAAAACAAAAAAAAAAAAAAAAATACATTGAATTGAAAATCGCATTCAAACTTAATTTTTTTATAAAATTATATTAAACAAAATTTTCTAACATTAAAATTTTTCTAAAATTACCTAAAAAGTCTTCTAATTATAAAATTTAAACAAAAATTTTCCTAATTCTAAACTTAAGCTAAAATTTAAAATAAGCTAAAATTAAAAATTTTCCTAAATTAAAATTTGGTTGAAAATAAAATGTTGCCAAACTTAAATTTTTTCTAAAAAGTAAAATTTTGCTAAAATATAAAAAAATTAAATAAGTTTTGCTAAATATGTATAATTTAAATTTTGCAACCTTAAATGAAGGTTCAATAAAAATTGTTAAACCAATGTAGAAAACCAAACCAAACCAAATATTGTCATTTGAGTGGGTTACCTCCAATTAAGATGGAGTCGAGGTAACATGGTAGGGAGGGCATAAGGGGCATAACATCCAGTCCCCAATCCCAAGGTAAGTATGGCCGTCCATCCTTTTAGCATCCGTTTAAATTGACAGTTTTTTTTTAAATCGCACGTGAAAATCTGTAGTGCGGTTTCCCTGGGCCTGAGCAAGACCCCACCCATCCGGCGAGCTAGGCCCCTACGCCAGCACGTGCGACCAGCAAAGGCTCAGGGAAACGGAAGCGGATCTTCCACCAACGCCGCACCATTACAACTTTCAAGTTTAACGGCTTATTTTTGAATTCTCTTTTAATTTAATTTAATTTAAGTTGACTGACAGCTAGTTGCATTGTGAAATTGATCATATTTAAATCAAGTCGTCATGGCTCGTGATAAATACTTCGAAAACTTAAAAAATTATATAATTTTGGATTTTTTAAATGGAAAGAGTCAAATAGAACTAGCTAAAAAGCATAATTTTAACAATCGTTTAAGCCCACCTACTGCAAGCCAACTGTGAAGCATGGCGGCGGATCAATTATGATTTGGGGATTTTGTCCTTATCGGACCATTCTTGAACTTAGTTTTCAGAAAGCAATTAACATATTTAGTGGCAAACAATAAAATAGGGTTCGTACAGTCCGTCAGTTCAGACTATAATTTTCTTATTTGTTTTATACATTTTATTTTAAACCACCGCTAAAGCAAAGCTTCTACAAATTCAGTACATTGTGTAGATTTCAGAAAAATTTTGTGGAATGGAGGAAAGTGGGAGTAGAGTCTGTGGATATCTGATACTAGATATATTATACTGTAAGAAACTAGAAAGACATATACTGGAAATAAATTCCATATATGGCTAGATCGACCAATAAGCAAATCTTTTTTGTAATGCGTTATCGGCTAAACTCCACAATATGGTTTAAACAGATAAAAATTGCTAGAAAATCGAGTGGTATGAACATAAAAGCTTTTAAGAAAACTGAATTGCAACATTATCCATATTCGTAGCTATAAAACATTTTGAGCTATCCACATTTAAACCATGTTCCCAAAACTCAAAAGATGATTACAGATCCCGACATTCCTTGGGTGTAATTTCTTAATTTAAGTGGGTACTTTAAAAAGATAAGAACTAATTGTTCTCGATAAATATTGGCCGACTTATCTTAAATTTGAATTTAGATGTAAGCGGAACATCAAAAGCATTCACATACTTCAATATTGTTAGCAACTGGAAAATTACAATTGTACAAGAATTTTAATTTAACTGATTACTTTTATAATACATTTGTTCATCATTTTACAATTGTGAATGTATGAGAAATTTATTCATTACAAACACATTAAATTCAATAAAAAGAATATTCATATAAAAATTGATAACACAAGTTAAAATAGGTTTACTTTGGTAGTTATAAACCTACACACATACCCATACACACACCCATGCACACATACACAAATACATAAAAACACACATACTTACATACTCGCACACACATATACACACACATATAAACACATGCAAACATTTAATGCATAAAGGTCCCTTAAATGTTTGTCTCTACTCCTTTATTCATTGTGTCATGTGTACTGTTGTATTGTCATGCGTTGCGCTGCCTCGCATATCTGTAAAAATATACTTATACGGTTACTCT
The DNA here is from genome assembly GCA_963682025.1 of Cordilura impudica. Classification (NCBI taxonomy): domain Eukaryota; kingdom Metazoa; phylum Arthropoda; class Insecta; order Diptera; family Scathophagidae; genus Cordilura; species Cordilura impudica. Next base: position 98,455,643 of record OY821521.1, read on the forward strand.
ATAAAATATTCTCTCACTAGTAATTTTATTTGAAATTATTAAAAAAAATGTAAATTTTATTTCATTATACTTATTTTCTTATTATTGATAGTTCTATTAATCAAAACAGGATGAAAAAAGAACTACGCCAGTATAGTAAAACCATTAAAGGGTTTGGCATTATCAGACCAAACTTTTTATTTTATCCTTATCTTGATGTTGATTTGCTTAGTTTTTCAGCTTTAGAAACATTGCTGATTTCTTATTTCATTCTTTAGCTAAATGGTAGCTTAGACTTAAATTAATTTTTTTAATACAGCAACAGCTGATGATGCAACTGATTACTGATGCGTATTCAGGTATCGTTCTGAATAAAGACGTCAATAGATATTTTGTTACATGAGGATCATTAAACTCCTTTACCCAACGTTTTATAAGACATAAAACACCATTAAAACACCTTATTAAAAGTTATTATTACATGATAATTAAAATTTAGTCTTTTATCGAAGTGAACTCCCAAATCTATGTATGAGTCAACTGAGCTTAGTTTTTTTATTATTATTTATTAACCAACACTCAGGGGATGCCCCCTACAGATGCAGTGCATTGTGTTGATCTCAGGAAAATAGGTTATGGGAAGGAGGAGAGAGGGAGTAGTATTTGTGGATATTTGACTTAAATTTTTATTAGATTATAACTGTCAGGAAAGACCTCTGCGGGGAGTTTATTCCACGCACGGCTAGTTCGACTGATAAACGAATTCTTCTAAACTACAAACGGATGTGATCTACTAGAGAAGCGGGTAGAGCGAACCGAAACTCGGGCACTTGGAATAAGTTCGCTAATCTCAGAAGAACATTTCCCATGGTAGTATCTATAGAACAGTGATACACAACCCACATTCCGACGATGTTCCAATGAGCCAATAGAATTGGATGTCCTACTGTCACACGGTCCAGTAACTCCAAAATAGACTTTGAAGCTCCTGCCCATATATGGGAGTTGTATTTCATTTTCGGTCGGATGTAAGTATAGATATTAAGGAGGTCAGAGGGAGTGAAGTAATTTTTGCACCGTTTTAGAAAACCAAGACATTTGAATGCTTCTTTCGACACTTGAAAAACATGCTCGTTCTAACGAACATCACATTGAAATCTCATTCCTAGAACGTCAAGAGTATCCGACTCCTCAATACCTATACCACCCATATATACAGATGACATTGTTGAATCCATGGCCCTATGGGTCAACATACAACATTGAGTCTTCATCACATTAAAATCAACCCTATTCGCTTTACCCCACTCGGAGATTGTTAACAGGTCTTGATTGAGTGTGCCATTTATTGTCTGCCTCCAACCTCAAAGAGGCTTGGTCTACAATTAAAGCAAAATGAATGACAACTGCTGCTGTCGTCTGCGAATATAGAGTTAAAATTTGACCAAGAAGTTCGTTCAGAAAGATAAGGAAAAGGGATGGAGAAAGAACGGAACCGTGGGGTACCCCTGAATTAAGCTGAAACTCATTGGATGAGACCCCATCAATAACAACACGTATTGTTCGATCTCTGAGAAAACTCGATATAAACCGAGAGAAGTCATTACCGACCCCAAATGCAATAAGCTTTGATATCAGTGCACCGTGCCGTATACGATCGAATGCCTTGGAAATATCTAGAGCAACCACTTTACTTTCGGAAAAATTGCGAATGGATCGACTCCAGCGCTCAGAAAGTAGAGCTAACAGGTCTCCCGTGGAACGATTTCTACGGGAGCCATACTGATGATCATTAATAAGTGAGTTGGCCTCTAGGTAGTTCACAAGATGGAAATTGATCATGTTTCCATCACCTTTGAGAGTGCAGAGCAAATTCAATTGGACGGTAATTTTCAGGGTTATTAGCCGCACCCTTTTTAGGGTTGAGATTCTCGGAAGAATATTTTAGGCATAGTACAAGATACTCTTTCGAGTTCGGGTAGTGGTTGATCGCTATCCGGCAAAAATTAATTTTTTGCAAAAAGTTCAGCTAAAAAGTTAGTCTTATCAACCGGGTCAGTGAATATTTGGTCATTCATTATAAGAGTTGGGATTGCAGAACTAGCATTATTCTTTACTCTTTTAACAAATGACCAAAACCTCTTGCTGCCCCGAGGAGCAGAAAGAACTTTAGCACGAAGACGCTGATCGTGAAGAAACTTTTCACGCATTAGTACTTTAGCACATTCGTTTCTCGCCTGTTTGCGTAGCCAAAGTCTGAATGCTTCCTCTATGGATCTGACTGCATCTCTACAAGTCTGGTTAAACCAAGATTTTTGATTAGGTTTAGCTGAAATGTACTTTGATGGAATGAATAATCTCATACCAAGCACAATTATTTTTTCCACCATTATCGATATCAATATTATTGTCCAGGAAACAAATTATCTAGTTGAAATGCTTGAAGAAATCGTTGAGCTCGGCCCAACGAGCCTTTTCGTAAATGAAAAGTGAGCGTTTCGTAGCTGGTGTTGAAACACTATGAAGTACAGAGTACGAAAAAGATGCGGAGTACGAAAAGATGGTGCAGTGCTCCGAATTACCGAGAGGTGCAAGAACTTTCACTTCATACTTGTCAGGGTGTGAAGTTAGAAAAAGGTCGAGAAAATTTTGGCTTTGCCCTTCAATGCAATCCATTAGTTGTAGACCGTTCTTTGCAAAAACCATGTTGAGCTGGTGATAGAATTCATAACATTTCGTCTAATAGTATATTAGTTATAATTTTCCCAAAGAGGTTTCGTATAGCATTTAGTTTTGCAATTGCTTTATAACAAGTAGCATTACTGGGGCTACCTTAAAAAAATTTTAATTCCCCCTCCCCTTTTTTTAATCAATTTTTGCCAATAACTGAAAAATTAAGCCAAAGACAATTAAAAATATTTTTGAGCACGTAACAATGAAATAATTAATTTTTATTTCGAAAAAAACAAATTTTCATTGAATAATAACGCCTCTACTCGAGTTCTACGAATTGTAATTATAATAAAAACCAAGTTTTTATTACACTCCCTTTAATTGTAAATTAATTTACCATCATGTAATTAAATAATCGATTGACCGAAAATATCTAAACATTATTGTCGTCGCCACGAGTCTGCCTGCAAAGTTTCAGCACGATTGCATCACGGGAAAAGGGTTAAAAATCGATCCAAAGTTTTGTCGACAAGCAGACACTACGAGTTAATATAAAGGGAGTAAAAAGTTTTGATTTTATGGAAGTTATTTTGAAAAATTAAGGAAAAACAAAGTTTAAAGAAGAGCAAAGTTTATCTATTCATAAACATTGGGGTAGACCTTTTCGATGGTGAATGTTCGGGGCTAGTGTCATCTCTATCGAATCATCGCCGTCATTAGAGTCTGAACGACACATAAAGACTATTTCTGCTCCACTTTTGGCCTTACTGCACCTTCTGAAAATTCTTCATCATCAGGATTATCTTTGTCTTCGAACACATGCCTACTACACCAGAACATTTCCGGCGACTTTTTCCCTCTGTATTTTTTGGTCTATGAAAATGAGTTTATAAAAAATAACTCATAGCAACTTGATGATAGCGTTTGCCTGGACCATCAGATTCGGTGGCCAATTGTCTGCTGAACTAGTCCAGATGATGATGTAAATTAAAAATATTGAAGGATATATGGAATCCAATTTTCGAGAGCAATATTAACATTCTTGCTACAGAAATATCGTAGTTGCTAGAACGATGCGTTCCCAATGTTATTTCCCTTATGTTATTTCTTTGGTTGCCTTCGAAGCATCCAATTCAGGGTCAATTAAAATATTGTTGACAACGTAACTTTTAAGTAGCTTTCGTGGAATCCAATAATACAAATACACATAACGCACCTGTACCTCTAAAGTGAGTCAACTCAAAATTTACAAATTTTCAGTAGAGGCAAAAAACGGTTTTTTTTTAAATATTTATATTTATATTTATCTTTATATTTATTTTACTATAATATAAAAATGATTGTGCGTATGTACGTCTGACCATCACGGCTGAACCACTGAAGCTATCCACTTTATATTAACACCATATGTACGTGTTATGCTCCGGATGGTTTTTGTTTGTGTTAGACCCCCGTAACCCCTCTGCGAGTGCGTGGTAAAAGAGGGGTGGTGGTCGAAAAATTTTCAAATATAGTCAATATGCGTGTCGTTTTTATATTTTTCGCGGTCGCTAATTCGAACGGTCATAATACCAGGTTGATAGAACCACTGGAAATGAGCGGGGCGAGTGGGCGGAAGTAAAAAATTTAGAATAATGCCTGTATTGGTGTAATTTTAATACTGCCTAAGGTATGCTTGAGTTTTTGACATTTTTACTTTCCGAAAATTCCAACTGGGCGGGGTAAAAAGGCGGGGCAAAATCTCCTCCTTGCTTTGCTGTAGCGCCTTATAAAAAAAGTTTTAAATTAAAAAATCACAAAATTTTAAATTGAAATAAAACATGAATTTGTTCCCCCAAAAAACGTGAACATAGGGAATTTTTTCACCATGAACAAATTCCCCAATCCCATACAAATTTTTTGGGAGTAAGTTAATTTTTTTGAGGAATGGTTCATCGGGGACTTAGTACTCAGCGCCTGGTAAGCATAGTGAACCATTTTTCAAGTCAAAGCCCTTTGGATACCGGGCAAGCCCGGGTAAAAACAGCTAGTTTACTATAAAATTTAAAAACAGTTATTTGTTTTTGCGATTTTTTCAGTGATCATCAAAAATAAGAAGTTTTTTGGGTGCAACTCAAAATGTGTCTTTTTAGTGGATTCTAAAGAAGCTACTCTTTTAACACAAAGAGAGTTACAACTGTATTTTTTTTGCGAAAGACTAGAAAAATCGATGTAAGATTTTTAGAGTGGATAGATATGACCAGTGTGTATCGTTTTCTTGCAAAAAGTGAAAATTGAAAAATTTTGAGTTGACTCACTTTAGAGGTACAGGTGCGATATGTGTTATATAGCTTTTTGAACATCGCAAAGCAGTGCTACAACTTTTAAATTGCAGCATATGTGCCACATATGTTTAGCGTAGTTAATCATTTTAAAAATATTTCCTAGTGCATTATATATTTCTGAGTTTTGAACCGCCAATAAATAATCTCCAGTCATCTGCTTCATATTTTATTTCCATTGCGTCTATCAATTTTCCAACATCCGGGCGATAAGCTGTGACTTTCGTACCGGGGGCCGAGAGATTGTTTAGCACACAGCAGCTCTTCTGATTTAAGCTGTATCAATTCCAACTTGGCAACAGTTGAAGCAAGCTGATTTTGATTTATTAAAATAGGTTGATTGGATACAGATTGTTCGGCATTATGTGAATCATATGTTGCTGAAAAAGTCAGAGCAGTCATAGAAAATATAACATCTGGGCTGGGATGAAGGAATGAAGTCCGAATAAGGCAATGGTCTTTGGGCACTTGCAGCACCAAGTAGTAATTATTTGTTTTCCTTTCCCTTTTTCTAAATGAGGCTCCTTTATTCGATCATTCGTAGAAATTCAGTGAACAGTGACCCTCACCAGGATTAAACCAAGTTATTGGAATACCGAGTGAAATGGATTCACGTCTTCAATTTTTCCAATTCACTAGACGGCTGTAGCAACTTTACTACACTATATTTGACACTCAAGTTTTGTTCACTATAACATTTTAGTTGAAGAACAACTCGTATGCTTGAATAAAATCTGCACTGAAAATACTCTTCTTCAATGGCAGAAGCTATTTATATCTGGGTTGTAAACTTCCCTCGCTTTAAATTGAATGTTTATGCCTGAAAAACTAAGCAAACAAACATCAAGATAAGGAAAAAATAAAAGGTCATAAAAAAAGTTTGGCCTGAGAACGCCAAACTCTTTGGAGTGTTTACTATACTTGGAATTTTTAAAGCCCCTCCCCCCTACAATGATCCTGAAAATGTACCCACACTGTAATATTTTAATAATTATAAACCAATCGATTTAGTATTCGCTCATTCTGGTTATAACACATCCCTTACGCAATGTGCTTTATAAAGCTGGTTTCCATGGTAGAGTAGCACAAAAAACAATTCATAAATAAAATCAACAACGAAAATATTTATGGAATAAGTTAATTTTCTCAAATGAGAGTATATTTAATATCTTTGGATCAAGCGGACTCGGTATGGTCGGCGTCATTATCATACACGGAAGATACTATCGTTACCTAAATGTGAAGTATGGGGAAGTTTTGTTATTGCATGGGTCTGTATGAGTACCAAAAATGTAAGAAGCTATATTGTATTGAAGGAATCATGGACCGCAAGACATATATTAAGACTTTAAAAGAACATTTACAAAGTTGTGGACATTAAATGTAATTCCACCTTGGTTATGTCTTATCCAAGTTAACGATCCCAAAGATAACGTATATAATATTAAAATGTGGGTACGTCACATTGGTACAAAATGAGTTGGATATCACCAGATATCCAGATAGACTTAGAGAGTATGTTGAGAAAAATATGAGAATAGACTTGAAAATACCTTTGATCTGAGTGTGGAAACATTTCAGGAGATATCACACAAAGACTTGTGAATTCAGTACTATTACGCATGAATGAAGCGCATCAATAAAATTCAGGACCAATATAATACCAGTATTGAACACGAAATATATTATTTTAAATTTTTCTTTACATAAGCTAATACTGTTTGGAACATAAGTACTTATCCTTTATAACTTTTTTGTGTTTTTTTTTGTTAATAATAATGAATTTGTTTTACATTTCCTTTTAATTAAAATTTTAGAAGAACAATTTATAAATTAATAGTAGATACAAAATAATTAGTTTTTATTTCAAAATAAAAGCATATAAGCGAATATTTTATGGAGGCACTGTATAAAACTATGTATGCACATTGTACAACAATACATGAACACTTTTTTAATGTGGCAACAAACGTATAAAAAAAGAAAATGTCGACGACAACAATATAACAATAGTGTCATCAATGTTAAAATTGGCTGACATACTTATGTATAAATACAAATAAAAAAAGTTTTTATAATAATAATAATAATACAAAGGTGTGTTAGTAACATGCAAACATGTACATACTAAGTACATATCTGCATGTGTACATGTAGTGAATAATAATAAAAAGCAAGAAAAATAATATAAGTATGTATGAAACAAAAACAAAAAGGTAACAAACAGTGTTTAGTGATGGCGTCTATAATGTTTAATGCTATCAGCTGTTTACTGTGTTTATATCCAATGTCACACTAACAATGGAGACTTCAGTTCTAAATAATAAGTATTGTGTGGTATCAGTGTAATTTATAACAACATTTAACTACTCGTATGTCCATCAACACATAACAATAACATTGTAACTCGATTAGTGACACTTGTCCTTTTGCAATTTTCTACACACAGAAAACGGATTCGTTGTGGCAACTGAATTTGTTGCCAAACGAATATTGATAGTCCCATGTACTATTACATTATTCTATTATGACAACTAAATAATATTATTGAAATTACCGTACGAAGTTTAAGGCAACTGATATTTTATGCAAATTCGATTTTATGAACAGTTAAATTTAGTTGATACAATGGAATTTAGATTTTCTACAGTAATTATAACCACACTTTACAATAATAAATAATAATATATACTTATTATATATTATATGTTATATATTATATATTATATATTATATATTATATATTATATATTATATATTATATATTATATATTATATATTATATATTATATATTATATATTATATATTATATATTATATATTATATATTATATATTATATATTATATATTATATATTATATATTATATATTATATATTATATATTATATATTATATATTATATATTATATATTATATATTATATATTATATATTATATATTATATATTATATATTATATATTATATATTATATATTATATATTATATATTATATATTATATATTATATATTATATATTATATATTATATATTATATATTATATATTATATATTATATATTATATATTATATATTATATATTATATATTATATATTATATATTATATATTATATATTATATATTATATATTATATATTATATATTATATATTATATATTATATATTATATATTATATATTATATATTATATATTATATATTATATATTATATATTATATATTATATATTATATATTATATATTATATATTATATATTATATATTATATATTATATATTATATATTATATATTATATATTATATATTATATATTATATATTATATATTATATATTATATATTATATATTATATATTATATATTATATATTATATATTATATATTATATATTATATATTATATATTATATATTATATATTATATATTATATATTATATATTATATATTATATATTATATATTATATATTATATATTATATATTATATATTATATATTATATATTATATATTATATATTATATATTATATATTATATATTATATATTATATATTATATATTATATATTATATATTATATATTATATATTATATATTATATATTATATATTATATATTATATATTATATATTATATATTATATATTATATATTATATATTATATATTGTATATTATATATTATATATTATATATTATATATTATATATTATATATTATATATTATATATTATATATTATATATTATATATTATATATTATATATTATATATTATATATTATATATTATATATTATATAT